>LPNX010790788.1:94724-146120 GCA_001517045.1 Pseudotsuga menziesii | reverse complement strand
GTATATATATATATTTGACTGCAACGTTAGTAACCACAGTTTGAAGAATTATATGCAGTGCTTTTGATAATCAATTGTGCACCGGTGTGTCTACCCAAACACTACACATTGGTGCGTTTATGTAAATTAAACACACCATTAAATTTTAAAATAATGATGCCCATGTACCAAATGGATTCTCTGCTGCATTTTCATTTAGTTTTCGCTCTAGTGCATGTCAATGGTGTATACGCACCAAGAAATATGAAAGCTAATACGAACCGATGTTTGTTTTATTCTTAATCACCCCCAATGGGTTCAAGTTGTTTAAATGCACTAGTGCATTTGACGGTGAAATGCACCGATGGGCTTATATAAATAGACATAAACAATAAAGTTTAAAAATATTAAAAATATATATGGTGTGTATAATGTAACCTATCACATTGGTGCATTTGTGTTGTACGTAATCCCCGATGTGTATAATATATAAGCAAGCACCGATGCGGCATTGAAATTTGGTTCTTTCTGATGTGTCTTCTGCTTGAGTGCACCGGTGCATTTTGTTACCTAACACACCAATGCACATAATTAAACAAAGTGCACCGGTAAAAAAACATCTAGTTGCCAAGTTTTTTTAGTTATAAAATATATCTGTAATAACCTCTATTAAAACATCCACTACCATTGGTGGAGGTTGTAGTGGAGGTATTTTAGACATTTTTTCCAATATTGTAACTCTAAAAGCCTCTGCTATAAGCTCTTTTCCTTGTAGTGAATTCTCACATAAAACTGGATAAAAATAGACCATTGGACATGCAGTATTGCATTTTGACTACTCTTGGGAATTTTTGGATTCATGCTACTTTTTGGATCTTGTTTATATGTCTTCAGTTGGATGCATATTATATGTTGATGATGCTTTACAGTGCAAATTGTGGAAATTTCGCATGTGTGTGATATTTCTGCGATAATGCCAAGGTAAGCCAACATGAGTCAGCCAAAGGAGGCTAATTCAACCACTAATTTAAGCTAACTTGACTTCTACCCAAGTAGCATGAATTCAAGGAGGGTGAATCCAAACCACCCAACCCAACTCCAACTCATGCAGGGACACCTCATCCATGAAGAGGAATTCGAATTAGTGAGGAGAGGAGTTACACAAACCAAGGAATCTTCTCAAAATAGAAAATGGAGTTATAATGAAGGAGGAGTTACACTTCTCACATGCACTAGCTAAAAATAGCCAGCTAGGGCACCTTTGTGCAAGTTGGGGTTACAAAACCAAGTGTAACCTCCCTCAAAGGAGTTACAAAACCACTAAAGGGCCACATTTCTCAAGTGTAACCCATCAAGGAAAGCATAAAGTGTCAAAATAATTCCGAAGGCCAAAATAATCAAATGTTGGGTCTGTTGTACAATGTTTGGGTGACCATCAACTAATAAATTCACCAAAGCATAATTATGGACTAGGATAAGAAAAAATAGTCTAACAAGTTCTAAAGTGCTAGGGATGTCCCCATTCCCCCTCACACTATGGATCAAGGCCTCCCATACTCTTTTGTGGTTCTCAGTGTTCCAGTTGTTTTTATTAATTAATTATTTACAATAATAATAATAATGTGTCTCGATCCTTAAATACCCTTGTCCTGGAACCTAGTTCCAAAATGATAAACAATTACAACATTTTACATATGTACAGGGACTTACGAAGAATTACACATTGAAAACCATAAGTCCACTTCTAGCTATCTATTTTGACTTATTTCTAGACCCTTGGTTTGGTCGTGTAAGAAAGATAAGGTAGTCTATCTTTCAACTACAGAAGTCGAGTATCATGGTGTTGTCAATGCAAGGATAGAGGTAGTTTGGATCTGTCACCTTTTAGAAGAGATTGGATTTCCTATTGAGACCTTATCTTTTATTCATTGTGACAACCATAGTACGATATAGGATGTTGATAATCATGTTTCTAATAGCAATATGAAACACATTGAACTTCATGTTCATTATATGAGACAGTTGGTGTAGAATAACGTTGTCTCATTTGTTTATTACAAGACAGATGATTAGATCACCGATATATTAACTAATCATTTACCATAAGCTAAGTTTGTTGAACTTTGGGCTATGCTTGGGACTTAGGTAGCTACAACTATGGGGGAGTGTTCATAGAACGTAATTACATATCCTGAATCTGTAGACCCTTTTGTTGATGAGGGGTGTTGGAACCTAAGGTTAAGAATGCATGCTCATCATGCTCTTAGATATTTTGGAGATAGTCAATAGATAAACAACAATTGGCTAGAAAAAAAGTCGATTAGAGGATCGACTGGAAGAGTCGAAGGCTGGACTAAATGGTCGACAAGACCATGGTCAAATCAAGTACTACAACTGACTAAATTATGGGATGTTGCAAATTTCGAGGAAATGGTTAGAGTCAACAACCTCTATTTGTGGACCATATTTCGTTAGATATGGAGACTATAAAATAACAACCATATGAGTTGTGTTGATAATGAATTAAATTTACTTGTGATAATGCATTGTGATGTTTTAATCATAATGCACTATGATTAAGTGTTATAATGATGTCTTTAAACACCATCTCTCTTCTTGGAATATTGTTCCCTTCTACTATTTTATTTTTTGTTCTACGGTTCAAGGTCAAGATGTTCCCCAACAAAAGCAATAATAAGAGAAATCCATATAAACCATTAAGCATGCTTATTCACAAAAAATCATAACTAAGTTCTTATACAAGATTCATGAATTAAAAAATAAATATATGAAATAGAATTAATGCATAATATCGAATAATACTCCATGAGATTTCGTTTGCATATACAATAGCACATATTTCCATCTAATATTTTTGTTTCGTTAATAGAATTAACATATGTCCAATAAATTGATGGAATCGATAACGTAAATGAAAACATGAGCATTTCATCTAGGGAAAAATATATACACTTCTTTACTAAGTTAAATTTCCACCAAACCAATTTATGAGGAGAGATTCATTTCCCAACCATACAAATTCATCGTAAATTCCATGCAATGTTATTAGATGAGAACGCTAGGGTGAACAAATACCTATGTCGCTCTAATTTCATTAAACTCAACCAAGGTGTCAATAATTAGAACAAGACACCCACCACCCAACATCTTTGAATAGAAATCCTCTCAACATGTCACCCATCATACAAACAATCATGATATTGTTTCTCTAAACCAAACAAAAAGTTCAAACTTTTCCTTATCTCCTATTCAATCACTCTTGAAATCTATCATTTCTACTACTCCAATGTAGGCATGAAGAATATGATCCAATGATTGAACTCTAGGAACCTAGAGTAGTAGACCATTAGTTCAATTATAATTAATTCCTCGTATATGCACATGATTGTAGGTTTGTAGAATGCTCTAGTCTCTATGGATATTTCAACCATGGTTGTTCCATGTAGAACCAACTCATTTACTCTCATAATAGAAACAAATTACCCAACTTACCATATGTTCTCATTATCCTAAATCTCATTCAATTCTTGCGAAGGTTTCATGAATAGAAACCTTGGAATTATAAGATCTAAACCATAGTCAAGATGATGAATGCAATGGAGAGAGGGAATACTAGTTCCTTCTAGCATAGCAAGAGTGTGCAAGAAAATAACATTATGAAACAAATTCATGGCCCATATCCTTCCTTTTGCATGAGACCATGCTCCTTCAAAAGGGACCATGTATTTACCTTGCGACACCTTAAGTCGAAGGTTGGGAATATTTAAATAAACAAGTTATTATATTCCCATGGATCCCTTTATTCCACTCTTGTTCATTAATAATCCCTATTTCTCCCTAGAAAATATTTTGAAAGTTTATATTAGAATTCATGTTACCTTTTGTTTTAGATTTCATGTTCCTTTTATATTCCACCATGTTAACATATTTACATGGTGGTATATAAGGGACAACACAAGCACTAAAATCTAAGGCAATTCCTTAAGTAATTTTACATATTTACATTATGAGGTATTATAACTTATTTCATCTATATTTATACCCATCCAATAAACCACATCATTAATATATGTTTGTGACTTAATATAATAAAACCTAGGGGCTAAAAACTAGAAGATTACAACAGTGAAGAAGTGGAAGCACTACTTATTAGGTAAAGAGGCCAATATCTATTGCATACACTACAAACAACCAAAATCGTATCTCCTAAGGAAATTATTCCCATGGATCTATTTAATCATGAAGCGTACAAGGAAAAGTATGTTGAATATGATGAATCATTGAATTGAAAGAGGTGTATCAACAACTACAAGGTTGTGAGAAATGAATAAACAAAGACAATAATGTTGATTACCATCTTTGAGATAGATATTTCTACACGATGAGGAAGTTATGTGGCCAAAGTAAGAATCCCTACAACTAATAAGGGAGGCTCATACCCCCAGGATGACTCTCGTTTTAATTATTGGGAATAGGACAACCAATTGTAAAGGTATGTCTATTTATCCAAGATGCATGAGAATTTAGTTAGATTTATCAAGGTTTGTGTATTTTTTTTACCACAACAAGTCTATTAACAATAGGACGTAGGGAAGTGTGTCTATTTATCCAAGATTGATGAAAAATTAGTTAATTTTATCATAACTCATGTATTGTGTTTTACACAACAAGCCTATCAATAGGAAGTAGGACTATACAATCCCTTTACTAGTGCCTACAAGGCCACGTGGAAGTATATTTACAAGATAACAATAAGGATTATAAGCAACAAGTTTGTTGTTTGAGAGGTCTAAGTACACTTTACGATCCCAAGGACCATCATATTTGATTGCAATACTAAATTTTCTAGTATGTTATGGAATTCATTATATGGGAAGTTGGATGCCAAATTGGAGTTGTTGACATCTTTGCATCATTGGTTCCTTGAAACTATGGACGAATAAGCAAGAAAAGGTGGTGTGAATGGAGGTGCACAGTCTTATAACAATAATAAACCCCCTTTAAAAATGGAGTTGCAGAGTCTTCTAACAATAATAAACCCCCTTAAAACTTTGTTTTGGGTATTTACTATCATAACCTTTAGAAATTATGCATTTGATTTAAATTGAAGGAAAATGTGAAATATCCTAAGTAATAAAATAAATGCCAACAAGAGAAGCTTAAAAAGTATCAAGAGAAGTAAATGATAAAGCATAATGAAAATAAAATTGAAAAGCCTAAGATGATAATTATGTTTCTGAGAGAAAGATGAAACACATTGAACTTCATGTTCATGATTTGAGACAATTTGGTGTAGGATAATGTTGTAATTGTTACAACATTATCCTACACCACAGTTGGTACATTAGGGACACAACACAAGCACCAAAACATAGGGTCTTTCCTTGGCTCCATACTAAGATTATTTACAAGGGATTTTAAATATTTATATCATAAAGTCATTATGGAATCATTTTGCAAGTTTATATTAGATTTCTTTTTTATCCCTTTAGTTTTACCCATGGTAACATAATTACATGGTGGCACATTAGGGACACAACACAAGCACCACAATCTAGGGCTTTTCCTTGGGCTTCATACTAGGAGTATTTGCAAGGGATTTTACATATTTACATGATGAGGTCACTATGAAAAGGTTTTACATATTTACATGATGAGGTTACTATGAAACCCTTTTGGAATTTCACATTTATTTCATTTTCCCTTTAGTTTGATCCATGGACGCAACATAAGCACCTGAATCTAGGGATTTTCCTTGGCTCCATACTAAAAGTATTTACGAGGGATTTTTCATATTTACATCATGACGTCAGTATAAGTTAACCCACTTGGTTTGATACCCATAAAAAAAACACCATTACTTAATACAATATAGCCTAGGGGTAAAAAAGCAGAGCATTACAACAATGAAGAAGTGAAAGCACTATTTATTAAGTTAAGATTCCATTAAACATACTAATCACAACCCTTTGCAATATTTGCATAATCAAATTAAGCTCCAATAAGAAAGGCATTTTAAATTGATGAGATTGCAAACATACTAGCTTATTACCATCTGCAATGACAAAGTGGAAGCACTTACTAATCACAACCCTCATGCAATATTTCCATATTCAAGTTAAGCTCCAACAAGCCAGAAATTTTAAATAGATGAGACTGCCGACATGCTACATTATTACCATCTCCAATGAAGAAGTGGAAACACTACTAATTATTTGGTTAAGATACCATATAAGGAATATACTTCAATCCTACCATATAAGATTTTAAAGTACAAAATTTTCAATTCTTGTGAAAATGATTATTGCAAGAAAGGAATACACATTGAGTTAAGGCCACTAATTTCATGTTCCTAAATCACGGCCTTTACATTCGACGCCTTTATCCCACATTGAATAAACATAAAGTTGAGTTTGAATGGAAGTTGAGCTTGCTCATAGGTTCTAAAGAGTAGCATGCTTCCCCCTTTAAAAATGGAGTTGCATAGACTTCTAACAATAATTACCCCCCTTAAAATTTTGTTTTGGGATTTACTATCATCACCTTTAAAAATTATGTATGTAATTTTAACTGAAGGAAAATGTGAAAGAGCCTAAGTAATACAATAAATTCCAACAAGAGAAACTTCAAGCCTCAAGAGAAGTACATGATAACACATAATGAAAATAAAATTGAAAAGCCTAAACTAATTTCACCAAAATAAGGAATGGCATGTCCATTACAGAAGGAAGAGTACAATTGGTTAGGGAGGCTCATAACTCCAACATGTAAGAAGCCACTTCTAATGCTTACACAACAACAAGGAAGTGATCTAGCTCAACTCTAGGATCAAAGGCGACCAATTATAAGTATAACAAGGCTCACAACCATCTTCAGCGTGGGACTACTATACATGAAGGCTCATACGTCAACTTATATGTGGTAGACAAAGATGACCAAGGAAAGCGGTGCATCAATGGCTAAATTCCATGTACTGACAAGGATTAAGCTTGTTGCTAATAGGTGGCCTAGAGTTAGTTGGCGCAAGTAGTTTCGACATGTTAAATACCACCCTTGGCCAACAAGGCACTCCATTAATTTAGAATTTATTCTTCATTTTCCATTTGGATCACCTAGTTTGAACCATAAGTTGGTCTATAACAACAACACTTAAATTTCATACAAACCAAAAAATGGAATTGGCATTGCATGGAAAACAATATTAAGAGGAACCCATTTAAATCCATAAGCATGCGTATGCACAAAAAAATTATATTCAAATTCTTATACAAAGTTATTGAATTAAAGAATAAATATATGAAATAGAATGAACTACACATAATATAGAACGATACTCCATGAGATTCCTTGAATATACAATAACACATATCTCCATCCAATATAATTATTTTGTTAATAGAATTCACATATGTACAAGAGAAAATTAAAAGGTGATCAATCATAAGTATAACAAAGCTCACCCCAGGTTCAACCCTAGCTACTCCACATGAAGGCTCATTTCTCAACTGATAACAAGAGATGACTAAGGAAAGTGGTGCATAATTGCATGGTGGTACATTAGGGACATAACTCAAGCACCAAAATATAGGGACTTTCCTTGGCTTCATACTAAGATTATTTACAAGGGATTTTAAATATTTATATCATAAAGCCATTATGGAATCAATTTGGAAGTTCATAATCATACTAAAAGTATTTACAATGGATTTTGCATATTTACATCATGAGGTCACTAGAAGTTAATCCACTTGGTTTGATACCCATCCAAAAAAACATAGCATTACTTAATACAATATAGCCTAGGGGTAAAAAAGTAGAGCATTACAACAATGAAGAAGTGGAAGCACTATTCATTAGGTTAAGATTCCATTAAACATACTAATCACAATCCTTTGCAATATTTGGATAATCAAATTAAGATCCATTAAACATACTAATCACAATCCTTTGCAATATTTGGATAATCAAATTAAGATCCAATAAGAAAGGCATTTTAAATGGACGACATTGCAAACATACTAGCTTATTACCATCTCCAATGACAAAGTGGAAACACTTACTATTCACAATCCTCATGCAATATTTCCATATTCAAATTAAGCTCCAACAAACCAGGCATTTTAAAGAGATGAAACTGCCAACATGGTACCTTATTACCATCTCCACTTATTATATCTATCTAGAGAAAAAAATGAACACTCCTTTTCAAAATAATTTTGAACATGGAGGAAAAGAATAAAATTTGTGAACTTACTTAGTCTCGAAACTATACTGAATCCTGAATCCTAGTGTAAGTATTTCGTTTATGGTGACTAGTGATTGATTAAAATTTAATACTAATTCTTGAAAGAAACAAGCAGTGAAATTGAAAGCTAGTAAACATTTCTTCTGTTGACCAGTCCAGTCTCTCAAGAGTAGAGGTCATCATCCTCCTCTGCGGTAGCGGTAGTTTTTGGAGCGTTAGGTGTAGCTGGTCGATCTGGAAAGCGGAACTCTGACCCAAAACCTCGAGACTGCTGTAATGTTTGAGAAAATGCTTGATACTTACGTATGTCAGCATCACTAACACTCCTCCTGGAAAATTTCATTGCTTCCTCAAAATGAGCTGCCTTTATTTCTGCAACTAGGGTATCATCTTCATCTTCAATATCCATGGCTTCAAGGTGTTCCTTTCTTTTCTTTTCTACTTCACTCTCCTTTTCAATGTGCTCTCTAATGGCATACTTGCAGGCACGCTGACATATTTCATTAACATCAGCTCCACTGAATCCTTGTGTGTAGCGAGCAAGAGCTGCAATATCAACCTCCCTAGCAAGAGGTGACTTCCTCAGACATGCCTTAAAAATCTGAAGTCTGGAAGCTTCATCAGGTAATGGAATATATATTAGCTGATCAAGGCGACCAGGTCGTAACAAAGCAGGATCGATAATATCAGGTCGATTTGTAGCCCCAATAATGAAGACGGTTTTCTTTGCATTCATGCCATCCATCTCAGTCAGTAATTGATTCAAAACTCTGTCTGCTGCACCCCCAGCATCGCCCACACTGCTACCACGCTGCATGGACATGGACACCCAACCTTAAAAGTCACTCAACCCTGCCTGCATTTCTACAACACTCTGGCTATGCAAACTTGTATAAATAATAACAATGTTACCGGCCTGAGTACTATGCAAACTTGTATAAACAAACAAACAAACAAATAATAACAATATTACTTTTACTTTTACTTGCCTGACTAGCAATTGAGTCGAGCTCATCAAAGAAAAGGACACAGGGTGCTGCTTGTCGAGCCTTATCAAAAATATCACGCACATTGGCTTCACTTTCTCCGAACCACATTGTGAGGAGCTCTGGCCCTTTCACACTGATAAAGTTGGCCTGGCACTCATTGGCAATGGCCTTAGCAAGTAGCGTCTTACCACAACCAGGAGGTCCATAGAAGAGTACACCTTTTGAGGGAGCCATGCCAAACTTCTCGAATTTCTCTGGATATTCCACAGGATATTGAACAGTCTGCAAATAGAAATATGTCAAGGGAAATAAAGATCTATAATCAATATATATATATATATATATATATATCCAGGTCCTTGAAAAAAGAAAGTAGATATTAACAAATAGCTGAGGAATATATATTAATTTGAATACCTCCTGAAGCTCTGTCTTGACATTTTCCACACCCCCAATGTCTTCCCATGAAACATTTGGCACCTCCACAACCTGAAAAATGAAATGTTTAACTTCAGGGGAGAATATATATATATATCAGGTTTATATAAAAGCAATTGAAACAAAACAACAAAACTCGCTCAGGCTCTCTCTCCATATAACTAACTAACTACTCACAGTCTCACGGAGGGCAGACGGGTTGCTAGTGCCCAAAGCAGCCTTAAAGTGCTCATTTGTAACGGCCATAGAATTCAGAATTTCAGCATCGATTGTTTCGTCATCCAAATCAATTACATCCATTTTTTCTCGGATACACTGCAGTGCAGCCTCAGTGCAAAGAGCTGCAAGGTCTGCCCCAACATGTCCATGTGTATTCTTGGCAATATGTTCAAGATCAACCTACATATAGCATGGTAATAACAGTGATGTTATGTGGATGAATACAAGAGAAAGTAATATGTTAGGATTCATGCAGAGCATATAATAAGTGGAAGAAGTAATATGTTAGGATTCATGCAGAGCTTGGCTTACTTCTTCAGCAAGCTTCATATTCTTTGTGTGAATGCGAAGAACCTCCAATCGACCAACTTCATCTGGAACCCCAATTTCAATTTCACGATCAAACCTACCAAATCTTCTGAGCGCTGGATCAATGCTGTTGAGCCTATTTGTTGCTCCCATCACAATCACGTGAGCTCGAGCTTTGAGGCCATCCATCAATGTCAAGAGTTGAGATACAATGCGTCTCTCTACTTCACCGTTTGTTTTCTCCCTCTTTGGAGCTATGGAGTCAATCTCATCGATGAAAATGATGGAGGGAGCATTTTTCTCTGCTTCTTGAAAAGCCTTTCTGAGATTGCTTTCACTCTCTCCAGCAAGTTTTGACATAATTTCAGGACCATTAATTAAGAAAAAGAAACATCCAGTCTCATTTGCCACTGCCCTGCCAATCAAGGTTTTTCCTGAACCAGGAGGACCATAAAGCAAAACACCCTTAGGTGGCTTCACACCAATAGCTTTGAAAAGCTGGGGATGTCGAAGGGGTAGTTCAACCAGTTCCCTGATTTGTGCCATTTGTTTTCTGACACCACCAATATCATCGTAACCAACTTCATTCAATTTCTCTTCATCTTCTCGTTTTATTGGATCTCCTTCACAAAAGATTTCAGTGTCCGGAGAAACAATACAATATTCACCAGGATCTGTCCCGATGATTTTAAATTCCACACTGCGCATCCCTCCTCGCACAAGAAACAGGTCTCCTTTTCTCACAGGGCGATAGGCTTCCAGGAAGTAAGCTGTATGAATATAAAGCACAGACAAATTAAAAACTAGTATACTAGGCAGTGGCACCCGGGCACATATAGAAAAAACAAACTAGCAGTAGTAGGCACTAGGCACTCACGTTTCAAGTAGGCATCAAACAGGTCGCCTGTAAGACCCTCAATAGTGTCATCTATAGGAAGAATATGGACACGCTTCCCATACTTGACATCTGGGCACTGATGAACAGACACCACATCCCCCAATCTTACTCTCACATTTGATCTAACAACTCTGTTCATTCTAATTGCATGCTCTGCACAGCTATCATCGCCCACAACTACGCAAACTGTATCTTTTCTCTTTTTACCCTGCACATGTGATTTCAATTGTGTTCTTGGAGAGAATTCAAACTAAAACGCATAAGCATAATATAATATAATATATAAATGGAAAGAAGGGATTGCAATGCCATTATTGCAGGCGTGGAACCTTAAGAAGAACTGTATCGCCCCTGAATAGCTGCAACGTCTCCATTGTTTGGGGATTAAGGGCCACCATAGAATTGTCATCGTTAATGGCTTCATCCACAACCAGGCGATTAGGAGCCTTCTTACGCTCAAGTATTGCAGTGCTAAAGTCCCTCTTTGTTACCTTGCTGCTGCTGCTGGAATTGGGAAGGAAAATGAATTGATCAAATTAACAACCAACAATATATTGATTGAAGCAGCAATATATTAATGGAATCAGCCTTGCCACAGTGCCAGAAATTCAATTCTATTCTATTCCAGACTTAAGAGGATGAGAAAACAGAAGAGAAGCTATTCCAGATTTAAGAGGATGAGAAAACAGAAGAGAAGCGAAACTTTTCTGACTTACGATTCCGATGATTCTCCCGCCATTGTGGATTTTCAAACCACGCAAATGCACCAACGATAGAGTGTAGGGAAGAGATCAACCGAACGCAGGCAGGAGGAGACCTCTACAATCTTGCGGATCTAGTGCAGTTCCGAACTGGACAATTTAAATCCTTCTTATCTTTTTATATATAGCTGGGCATACAAAGATTGGATGATCATTCCGAATTGTTTATATGTCCTGGGTTCAAATAAAATCAAGGAGTAATCATAAATAACTTAATTGTTTATATGTTAGCGGTGGGTTCAAATCAAATCAAGGAGTAAATTAACTGAATTGTTTATATGTTTTCTTGACCATGGTAACAGCAGTCTTTCAATAGTATATCCAAGAGTCCGCAAGCTACATATATCAAGCTACATATATCAGTAACTTGTGATTTAGCATGGGCTGAGACATTTAGAAGCCCTCTTGGGTGAGCCTCTATCACGAGTAATGAGCAACCCTACCTCAAGAAGATAACACATGGTTAAGAACTAAATTGTTTATATGTTATAGGTTGGTTCAAATCAATGAGTAAGGCAGGTAACCTCTCTAATAGATGGTTAGAAGGGGTCTTTGGTCTCAATTTTGTGTTGAGCTTAGTGCTGGCCCTAAAAATGAATCATTATTATTATTAATTAAATTAAAAAGTAACCCCTCTAATCCTAACAATTAATAATAAAATCTACATCATTTTTTTTTAGTTTTTCTTTATGAGACTATACTTAAATATTTACATGTCAAAATGTCAACATGACAAATCAATTTATATGTGTGAAGGGTGATTCTAGTAATCTCGGAGAGAAATCCAATGTACAAGAACAATGCAAATGGAATGAGGGTATGCAATTGACCTAGCTCAACTATGGGGTCAAAGGTGTACCATTATAAGTATAACATGGCTCACCCCAAGTTCAACATGGGGCTACGCCACATCAAGGCCCATGCCTCAACTAATTGTAGGTAATGCTAAAAATATAAAATGATAATACATATAAGATATAGAGAAACTATAATCTCATGTAGACAATGGTAGTTGAGTCCACTCTGAGTCCACTTGGGTTTTGGTGCTAGGTTCTTCCATTAGCTTTGCTACATAGGGTAAGTCAAGTGGGATTGTCTCCATGGAAAGGTAGCATGAGTAATTGGTAACATTACCAAGTTTGAAAAGGTTGAAATTGATTCCTCTAATTTCACATTCTTCTCATGGAGGTAATTTTGGGATGCCTCCCTTCCGATTCCTTGGTTCACACCTAATTGCTCACCCATATAGCTCAAGCTTGCATGCTCACCTCTTCTCTTCTAGCATTTCCCCTAAGTGATTTTCCAACAGAGTCTTCCTACTTGCAGAATGAAAATAATCGTAAGTGAGATATCCCTTTATATCTATCAAATTGTATTTACTGATGTCGAGGTTCTCTGTTGCGGCCTAGACCTCCCTTATTAGTGTGCAACAACAAGAATGTCACCTACCCATAGCTCCATTAGAGTAGAGATTGGGTGGGAGTGGAGAGGGTTCGTAGGTGGTTTATAGAGGGCCAATGAAATTATTAATGTTAATTTGGGGAGGGTGTGATGTGGGATAATAGGGTGCTTGGAAGGGAAAGGATTTGTAGATAGCTGGACAAAGGAGGATGTAATACCCTATTCTCAACCCTTTGAACTTGATCTTGTTTATATTGTAATTATGTTTGTTATTTATTTTTTGTTTCTCAACACCATGAGGTAGTTTCCATGGTGATTTTGAACAATGACAAACATGATCATTGTAATACAATTTATCAAAAGGTTTCAAGATTTACTAATGGGGACGACACAAATGGGGCTATGTGTGCACCAGAGGAAATGTATCATAGGTGTATGATCATGGTACTAAGGTGGACTATTCTCTAACACCCCCCCTTAAGCCTGACTTAGTACAACTTATACCAAAATATTATTGAGGCCTTGGCTACTAAGGCTCAAGTCACCTCATACAACCAAAAAAATTGTTTGTCCATAGAAAACAAGGTAAGGAGGAAAACCACATGGGAACAAAACCTCCCCTCAAAAATGGACATGGAGCAAAATTTGAAAGTGAATAACAACCATCACCATGTGTCACCCACTCCAAGAAGGGATCACAGATAGGTGAATGTCTTCTATGTGAAGCTCTTGGTGAAAATGTCAACAGTTTGCTATGCAGATGGGCAATACTGCAAGCATATCACCTGATTGTGCACTAAGCTCTGGATGTAGTGCATGTGTATCTCAATCTGTTTCGTCCTCTGTCTCTACACTGGATCAGTGGAAATCTTTATTGCACTTTAATTATCACACCAAATGACCGTGTGTGAATCAAATGCAAATCCAATTCCTGAAGAATACCTTGCAACCACACACATTGTGTAGTTGCGTTCACTGCTCCTTTGTACTCAGCCTCACCTAAAGAGAGGGATACTGTGTGTTGTTTCTTGCTTGACCAACATATCCATGTGCAAGCATGAAGACATAAACTGAAGTGGATTTTCTATTAATGGAATCTTCATCCCAATCAGAATAAGTTAATCCAACTAGTTCTAGTGGAGAACGAACAACATAGTGTACCCCGAAGTGTCTGGTTCCTTGCACATAGTGAAGGATCCTTTTGGCACCCTTCCAATGGATCTCATGAGGTTGCCGCATATATATTGCAACAACAGAAAATTTAAAGCCAAGAGAAAGTAGAAAATTGGATTTACATCTTTCAAAGCCAAGCGCAAGCAGAAAATTGTCCATCTTGGCATACCAAGCCCTAGGGGCTTTCTTAAGGACATAGAGAGAATTCTTTAACATGCATACAAGTGAAGGATTCTCAATGAAACCTTCAGGTTGTTGCATATATATCTCCTCACAAAGGTCACCATGAAGAAATGCATTCTTCACATCCATGTGGTGAACCTCCCAGTGCTTAGATTCAACAATGGATAAAACTAGCCTGATAGAGTCCATCTTTGCAACCGGTGCAAATTTCTCTGTATAGTCCACTCCTTGGAATTAAGCCTAAGCCTTTAGAAACAAACCTGGACTTATACTTTATCTTTGAACAATCAGCATCCACTTTGGTCCTATAGACCCACTTGCATTGCACCGGTTTCCTGTTGGAGGGAAAGGGAAACCAATTCCCAAGTCTCATTGTCTTGCAATGATTTGAACTCTTCTTGCATGGTTGTTTTCCATATTGGGTCAATTGGTTATTCCTGATATGTTTGAGGATTAGATCCAACCATCATGAAGCATCTATCAGCAAAATTCAATTCACAAGTAGAATAGGCATTGTGTAAATTAAGATCTAGTCTTCCTAGAATCTAGTGGGTCACCAGCTGCTTCAATGGTTTTCTCAGCCCACTTTGGCCGAATGGGTGAGTCATGATATGAATGCATGTCATCAATATCATCATAAATATCTGAATCAGAAAAATTAGAGAAGGATTCATCACTAACATCATCATGGAGTGGAGGTTGTGAGCATTCCCCTTGAGATAGCTCGGTCTCTTGCATGAGGTCTTCTTCGAACTATACATTCCTTTCAATATCTCAATATCGGAAGGTGTCTTTTGTCTCAATATCTCATACTTCAACCTCAATTTTGTGTTGAGCTTGCTGCTGGCCCTAAAAATGAATCATTATTATTATTAATCAAATTAAAAAGTAACCCCTCTAATCCTAACAATTAATAATAAAATCTTGATCAATTTTTTTTTAGTTTTTATTTATATGAGACTATACTTAAATATTTACATCTCAAACTATCAACATGACAAAACAATTTATATGTGTGAAGGGTGATTCTAGTAGTCTCGGAGAGAAATCCAAAGTACAAGAACAATGCAAATGGAATGAGAAATATGCCAAAATAATATTGAATTCTTGAGATGAGGGCATGCAATTGACCTAGCTCAACTATGGGGTCAAAGGTGTACCATTATAAGTACAACATGACTCACCCCAAGTTCAACATGGGGCTACACCACATCAAGGCCCATACCTCAACTTATGGGTAGGTAATGTTAAAAATATAAAATGATAATACATATAAGATATAAAGAAACTATAATCTCATGGAGACAATGGTAGTTGAGTCCACTTGGGTTTTGGTGCTAGGTTCTTCCATTAGATTCCCTACATATGGTAAGTCAAGTGGGATTGTCTCCATGGAAAGGTAGCATGAGTAATTGGTAATTTGCATAACCAAGTTTGAAAGGGTTAAAATTGATTCCTCTAATTTCACATTCTTCTCATGGAGGTAATTTTGGGATGCCTCCCTTATGATTCCTTGGTTCACACCTAATTGCTCATCCATAGTGCTCTAGCTTGCATGCTCACCTCTTCTCTTCTAGCATTTCCCCTAAATGATTTTCCAACCGAGTCTTCCTACTCGCAGAATGAAAATAATCATAAGTGAGATATCCCTTTATATCTATCAAATTGTATTTATTGATGTTGAGGTTCTCTGTTGCAGACTAGACCTCCCTTATTAGTGTGCAACAACAAGAATGTCACCTACCCATAGCTCCATTAGAGTAGAGATTGGGTGGGAGTGGAGAGGGTTCGTAGGTGGTTCATAGAGGGCCAATGAAATTATTATTGTTAATTTGTGGAGGGTGTGATGTGGGATAACAGGGTGCTTGGAAGGGAAAGGATTTGTAGATAGTTGGACAAAGGAGGATGTAATACCCTATTCTCAACCCTTTGAACTTGATCTTGTTTATAAAGTAATTATGTTTTTTATTCATTTTGTGTTTCTCAACACCATGATGTAGTTTCCATGGTGATTTTGAACAATGACAAACATGGTCATTGTAATACAATTTATCAAAAGGTTCCAAGATTTACTAATGGGGAGGACACAAATAGGGCTATGTGTCCACCAGGGGAAATGTATCACAATGGTCATTGTAATACAATTTATCAAAAGGTTCCAAGATTTACTAATGGGGAGGACACAAATAGGGCTATGTGTCCACCAGGGGAAATGTATCATAGGTGTATGATCATGGTACTAAGGTGGACTATTCTCTAACACCCCCCCTTAAGCCTGACTTAGTACAACTTATACCAAAATATTATTGAGGCCTTGGCTACTAAGGCTCAAGTCACCTCATACAACAAATTTTTTTATCTGTCCATAGAAAACAAGGTAAGGAGGAAAACCACACGGGAACAAAACCTCCCCTCAAAAATGGACATGGAGCAAAATATGAAATTGAATAAGAGCCATCACCGTGTTTCACCCACTTCAAGAAGGGATCACATATAGGTGAATGTTGTTGAAAATGTCAACAGTTTGCTCTGCAAGTGGGAAATACTGCAAGGATATCACCTGATCATGCACTAAGCTCTGGATGTAGTGCATGTGTATCTCAATGTGTTTTGTACTATGTCTTTACACTGGATCAATGGAAATCTTGATTGCACTTTGATTATCACACCAAATGACCATGGGTGAATCAAACGCAAATCCAATTCCTGAAGAATACCTTGCAACCACACACATTGTGTAGTTGCGTTCACTGCTCCTTTGTACTCGACCTTACCTGAAAAGAGGGATATGGTGTGTTGTTTCTTGCTTGACCAACATATGGTACCATGTGCAAGCATGAAGACATAACCTGAAGTGGATTTTCTGTCAATGGAATCTTCATCCCAATCAGAATCAGTTAATCCAACTAGTTCCAGTGGAGAACCAACAACATAGCGTACCCCGAAGTGTCTGGTTCCCTGCACATAGTGAAGGATCCTTTTGGAACCCTTTGTTGGAGTATCGGGTACCTCCACATGGTATAACTGCCGCACCTCTGGGAATATAAAAACAAGTGGACTAACCGCCACTCTCAGTGATAATTATGCATCAGATGGAAGTGTTGAAAGACTTAAGGCAAGGTTAGTTGCCAAAGGTTTTTCCCAAGTTGAAGGGATTGACTACAATGAAACCTTTGCTCTTGTTGCAAAAATGAATTCCATCTTCCTTGTTCTTTCCCTTGCAGCCTTACATAACTGGGAATTCCATCAAATGGATGTCAAGTCTGCCTTTTTACATGGTGATTTATAGGAGGAAATTTACATGGAACAACCTCCTGGATATGTTCAAGATAACTCTAGCCTTGTTTGTCTCCTTAAGAAATCCTTATATGGCCTTAAGCAAGCTCCTAGATCTCGGTATGCCAAAATGGATAGCTTTCTCCTTGACACTGGTTTTTCTAGATGCCATTCTAACCCTAATGTCTATACCAAGAAAGTAGGAAACCATCTCATCATACTTGTTCTTTATGTTGATGATCTTATCCTTACTGGTAGTGACCCTAAACTTATAACCCATGTGAAATCCAGTCTTAAGCAAAATTTTGAAATGTCAGACTTAGGACATTTGCATTATTTTCTTAGTCTCCAAGTCTTGCAAACCAAAGAAGGAATCTTTCTTTCCTAGTCTAAGTATGCTTGTGACCTACTTCGTCGCTTCCACATGGAAGATTGTAAACCAGCCCCTTCTCCCTTCTAGTCTGGAGTCAAACTTTTTGCCACTTGTACTTCCCCTCAAGTAGATGCCACCTTGTATCGTCAGCTTGTTGGTAGTCTTTTATACCTGACTCATTCCCGTCGTGACCTTTCCTTTTCCATTGGTCATGTTTCTCGTTATATGCAAACTCCTCATGAAAGTCACTGGAAAGCAACAAAAAGAGTACTTCGATATATTCTAGGTACAATTTAGTTTGGGATTCATTACAGTATACGGGGGACACCTTTGTTGGTTGGTTTCACTGATTTAGATTGGGCCGACGATTCTGACGATCGAAAGTCTACTGCAGGTTATGTTTTCATTCTGGGATCTGGACCTTTCACTTGGGCTTATAAGAAACAACAAGCTCTTGCTCTTTCTTTAGCAGAAGCAAAATATCAAGCCGCAGTTAATGCCAGTCAGGAAGATTTATGGCTTCGACAGATCCTTTCAAAGTTTGGATTCGAGCAGCAGTAACCTACTCCACTTTGGTGTGACAATCGAAGTGCCATCAATCTTGCTGAAGATCTAGTTCTACATCATTGTAGCAAACACATTGAGCTACACATGCACTTCAACAGAAATCTTGTCCATGATCGTGTTCTTGAAATGCTCTATTGCCCTACAGATGATCAAGTTGCAGACATCTTCACCAAGTCTCTTACAGAGGTGAAGTTTTCTAAACTTTGATCTATGTTAGGAGTTCAGGAATGTGTCCTTAAGGGGGGATAGGATCTAATGCCTCCTTCCTTCTCCTATTAGTGTCACTTTTGTAAATCCTTCAATCCTATCCCAAGTTGTTCTTAAGGGGGGATGTTAGGATATTTAGACACTTAGGAGTTAGTTAAGATCAACTTGTGTAATATATCCATTAGGTAAAGTGTGTTTCTTTAGTATGCATTAGTATGCATTTGTAAATATTCTAATCTGATGGTCACGATATGCTCTAGACATAAAGTGATCCGACGGTTCAACTTCTCTTACATCATACCTACCATTGATCCGTGGCTTAACACCCTATTGGTCCATGATCTCTATTTAAAGAGCATGGAGGGTCCTTTGATAGTTGATCAATTATGAGAAGCTCATGTAACTTTCTTTATTTTGCATAATAAATTTCTCCAAGTAGCTTTTTGGATGGGGCCATGGACTGTTTCCCTCTCGATGGTTTTAACCACGTGACAAACATTGGTGTATTGATCTATGATTCATTTGTGTGAATTGGTTTCTCTTTGTGTTCGGTATTTTGGGAGTACCCTGTGTACCTAAACACCCTTCCAATGGATCTCATGAGGTTTCCACATATATAGTCCAACAACACCTACAACATATTCCAAATTAGGCCGGGAGTGTGTAAGATACAGTAGAGTCCCAACTAGTTGTCTGTACAATGAGTTGTCCACCAATGGAGATGAACCAAATTCACCTAGTTTAATTCCTGAGAGGAATGGGCACTTGGATGCCTTACATTCAGCCTTTTTAAACTTCAATAACATGTCTATGACAGAATTTGGTTGGATGACCTTGATCCCTGCCTCAAATTGCTCAATTTCCAATCCAAGAAATTGCCTCAACAATCTAAGGTTAGTCATGGAGAATTCACTGTGCAAAGAAGATTTAATTGATCCAATTTATTTAGTGTGGCTACCTGTAATCAAAATATCATAAACATACAACAATATGACCAAAAATAAGTCACCAACATTTTTCAAGTACACATTCGGATCAGATTTACATCTTTCAAAGCCAAGCGAAAGCAAAAAATTGTCCATCTTGGCATACCAAGCCCCGGGGGCTTGCTTAGGGCCATAGAGAGAATTATTTAACCTGCATACAAGTGAAAGATTCTCAATGAAACCTTCAGGTTGCTGCATATATATCTCCTCGTGAAGGTCACTATGAAGAAATGCACTCTTCACATCCATGTGGTGAACCTCCCAGCACTTAGATGTAACAATGGATAAAACTAGCTTGATAGAGTCCATCTTTGAAACCAGTGCAAATTTCTCTGTATATTCCACTCCTTGGAATTAAGAGAATAATTTAGAAACCAACCTGGATGAATACTTTATCTATGAACAATCAGCATCCACTTTGGTCCTATAGACCCACTTGCATTGCACCGGTTTCTTGTTGGAGGGAAAGGGAAACCAATTCCCAAGTCTCGTTGTCTTGCAATGATTGAACTCTTCTTGCATGATTGTTTTCCATATTGGTTCAATTGATGATTCCCGATATGTTTGAGGATTAGATCCAACCATCATGAAGCATCTATCAACAAGATTCAATTCACAAGTAGAATATGCATTGTGGAATTGAGATCTAGTCTTCATAGAATCTAGTGGATCACCAGGTAGATCCCCAACTGCTTCAATGGTTTTCTTAGCCCACTTTGGCCGAATGGGTGAGTCATGATATGAATGCATGCCATAAATATCATTATAAATATTAGAATTAGAAAAATGAGAGAAGGATTCATCACTTACATCATCATGGAGTGGAGGTTGTGAGCATTCCCCTTGAGATAGTTCGGTCTCTTGCATGAGGTCTTCTTAGAACTGTACATTCCTTTCAATGAATGTCTTTTGAGATGAGGGATCAAAGGATTTTCTCTTCTTTGGAGGAATCCTAGCCCAACCCTTTGAGCCAAAGACCCTGAAATGTGAAACACTTGGCTTATGACCACACCAAGCCTCATATGGTGTTTTTCCATCCAAAGCTTTGTGAGGAGCTCTATTTGGTACATATCCAACAAATTTATTGGATTCATATCATATCTTAGGATTCAAATCCTTTGCTTCCATCATACAGGTTTCCATCTCCTCGAGAGCCCTGTTCTTGCACTCTGCAATACCATTTTGCTGTGGTGTGTAGGGCACCGAATGTTGCATTTGGATGCCATGTTATTCAAAAAGCTACTACAAACTCTTGTTTGCATACTCCTTGCCATTTTCAGTCCTAAGGACCTTGATCTTGTTCCCACATGCATTCTCAACTAGTGCTTTCCAAGCTTTGAGAGTCTCAAAGACTTGATATTTTAATTAAACATAAGGTAAAGAGTTCGGACATGCGATGACCATATCTGAAGTTGATCTATGGAAAAATTTTCGTTGATATATTAATTATTAAAGATTTGGTCATGTGATATGATCAAAAGTATAAGGTTATGATTGGTTTGTACTATGGTTGACCTTAGCCATAAAGTTTTTCCATGGATGTGAGTTGGTAGCACAGCCAGGCCCTTAAGGCTCGCCTGAGATTCAATCTCGGTCGTCCACTTGTGCACATGATGGAAAGGGTTTTTGTTTAGGGTTTAATGTGTGTTTGCTTTGTCTGAAAAAATCATTTTGTGGTTAATCGGTCTACAAGTTCTTTGGAAGATACTCTACCTTTCATGGTGGCTCTGTAAGGTTCCTTGGTGTAAGTTGCTACCAGTCGCTAATGCCCTTCTTCATGTTTGATTTCCAAGGTGTAATGGAGGTTTCCTCGATGTTGATGGCCGCCAATAGCCATATCTTGTTGGTTGTTGCGACTTGAAACCGACCAACTTATTCGACCTTGTAGCAACTGCCTTTTACTAGGTTAAAAAAAAATCTAAACTCTGCAAATGATTTGTTAATGTGTTTTCTGAACTCTCAAGTTGTAAAGAATGATTTGTGTTTATTTTTCTTTTAGGAAGAGGATGGATAAGGGCGTCCAGGAGGAGCCGACCCCTGGCCCTCTCTGCATTTAAACATGGTAATGTTATTTATACTTCACCCATTTCCTTTCACTGTTTCAATAAATGAAGTTATGATTATAACTGTGTAGTTGGAAAAGTTTCGGGTTTAAGGGACACTGGTGAGGATGGCGATAGGGTCACCTTCTCCTAGGTCTGCTACAAAAATTAAAAAAGGTGAATAACCTCAAGACTTTTACTATGTTCAAAATTTATTTACCCATTTGTTGTTTGTCCAATCTTGACACTTTTCTATGGTTGGTTGTGTAGGTGGCTCCACTGTGGATGCTACCCAACTTTAGCATTGGTTTGTTGGCCAATGGTGATTGGGTTTGTTTTTGTGTGGTAACCATGAATTCGCCTTATTGCAAGATAAGTGTAGACCATAGTTTATGGTTTTTACCCTTACGGGTTTATAATCCGATGAATGGAGGGATTCACAACCTCTCTGCTTTATTGTTTGACCTTTTAAAACTTCTTGCTATAAATATTATTTGGATTTTAACTGTCGTGGGTGCTATCTTTGATGGGATTATACCCACTTCAGTCTGTGTTGTTTTTGAATCTATTATATATTGGGGTTCTTAATAGAATTGTGGGTTCTTAATAGAATTGTGGATTCCATCGGATTATAAACTAGAAATTCTACTGTAACTAGGATTTTTGCTAAAAGAAATAGTTATGATTCATAGTTAAACTAGAAATCCTACTGTAACTAGTTTTAAATAAATAAGAAGTAGGATAGGGAACCTGACACAACTGTTGGGAAAAAATGATATAGTTGTTCCTCCCAACCAACTCCTAGAGCAGCCAAGTCTCACTTGCTCTAGAACCCCTGAGCATGTTTGCTGAACTACAAGAGAAAAATCCACATAATGCGACATCTCTTGCATTATCAGATCAATTCCCCGTCCACTACTAGCCTCCTGCTTGCTAATGGGCATACTATTATATAGTATTTTTCCTAGGACTTGGTAATTTATGAGTCTCCTACTCTTTAGCACTCCACAAAGAGTTGTGACCTGATTTTGGGGAAGATGCCTCCTGCATATTGAGTTCTCACTCAGCAGCTTCAGCCACTTGTTTTTTTCCCTTGTGGGTCTGCAAACACTCTTTCAACATCTATTTCAATTCTAATTCCCTCCAGTATATTTATTAATACAAGAATAATTCATTACATTTGTTTTTGACTTCTTGTCAAAGATATTACAAAATACAATTAAAATATTTGAAAAGAATTAAATAACAGTTTATTTAATATTGGTGAATTACATACACCTCCCCTTAGAGGATAACACTGTCCTTGGTTTTATTATTTTTATGTCTTTATTCTTCCATCTCTTCATCTTGAAATAAGATCGGATATGCCTCCCGCATATCACTTTCCAATTTCCAACTGGACACTTCTGAGCTAAGGTGCCTCCATTGCACCTTGACTTGTCCGATAGTATGGTTCTGGATTAAAAGTTCTCTCATGTTGAGAATATGCTATAGTCCCACCTGGAACTCTCCTTCAGGTTCCACCTATATAACATTCCAATCAATCACATGAGTAGTATTGTAAACACATTTCTACAAAGTGGAAACATGAAAAACATTATGCTTTAATCTTAGGTGGTAGGGCTAACTGGTATGCTACCGTCCCTAATTTCGCCAAAATTTAAAATGGCCCACAATACCTGGGTGCCAATTTTGAATACTTGACCAGTCTTAGGGAGATTTCTTGGGTTTTATCTTTATATATACATGCTAACCTACCTAGAACTCTCGAGGAGTTGTTTTCAAGTCAGCATAACTATTTTTCTTGTCTTGGGCGGCTTTCAAATTTTTTTGTACCCGTTTCATGGTTAGTTCCATATCCTTTAACAATTCAGGTCCTAACATTAACCTATCAATTGGACTGCTCCAATAAATTGGTGAATTATGTTTGCGTCCACACATAATTTCAAAAGGACTCATTCGAACTGATATTTGAAAATGATTATTGTAAGAAAACTCTACTAAATGCAAGTAATATTCCCACTTACTTGGTTTGTCCATTACATACATTCTAAGCATGTCTTATAGGACTTGGTTTACTCTTTCAGTATGTCCATCCATTTGCAAATGATACACAGTGCTAAAATTAAATTTTGTGCCTAGTCCTTTAAAGAAAGTGTTCAAAAAATTCCCTGTAAACTTTACATCTCTATATGAGATTATTACCTTAGGTACACCATGTAACCTGAAAATTTATTTCATAAATATATCTACAATGTTAACAACCTTATTTGTACATAGAAAACAAGGTAAGGAGGAAAACCACATGGGAACAAAACCTCCCCTCAAAAATGGACATGGAGCAAAATCTGAAAGTGAATAATAGCCATCACCATCTGTCACCCACTCCAAGAAGGGATCACAGATAGGTGAATGTCTTCTATGTGAAGCTCTAGGTGAAAATGTCAACAGTTTTCTCTGCATATGGGTAATATTGCAAGGATATCACCTGATCATGCACTAAGCTATGGATGTAGTGCATGTGTATCTCAATCTGTTTCGTCCTCTGTCTCTGCACTGGATTAGTGGAAATCTTGATTGCACTTTGATTATCACACCAAATGACCGTGAGTGAATCAAATGCAAATCCAATTCCTGAAAATTACCTTGCAACCACACACATTGTGTAGTTGCGTTCACTGCTCCTTTTTACTCGGCCTCACCTGAAGAGAGGGATATGGTGTGTTGTTTCTTGCTTGAGCAACATATGGTACCATGAGCAAGCATAAAGACATAACCTGAAGTGGATTTTCTGTCAATGGAATCTTCATCCCAATCAAAATAAGTTAATCCAACTAGTTCCAATGGAGAACCAACAACATAGTGTACCCCGATGTGTCTGGTTCCTTGCACATAGTGAAGGATCCTTTTGGCACCCTTCCAATGGATCTCATGAGGTTGCCACATATATATTGCAACAACAGAAAATTCAAAGCCAAGTGAAAGCAGAAAATTGTCCATCTTGGCATACCAAGCCCTAGGGGCTTTCTTAGGGCCATAGAGAGAATTCTTTAACATGCATACAAGTGAAGGATTCTCAATGAAACCTTCAGGTTGCTGCATATATATCTCCTCGTGAAGGTTACCATGAAGAAATGCATTCTTCACGTCCATGTGGTGAACCTCCTAGCGCTTCAAGTCTGCAAGGATTTTCTCTTCTCTGGAGTAATCCTAGCCCAAGCCTTTGAGCCAAAGACCCTGAAATGTGAAACACTTGGACTGTGACCACACCAAGCCTCATATGGTGTTTTTCCATCCAAAGCTTTGTGAGGAGCTCTATTTTGTACATGTGCAACACAGTTAATGGCTTCATCCCATAGCTTAGGATTCAAATCCTTTTCTTCCATCATACATGTTGCCATCTCCTTGAGAGCCATGTTCTTGCGCTCTGCAATATCATTTTGCTATGGTGTGTAGGGAACCGAATGTTGCATTTGGATGCCACATTATTCAAAAAGATACTACAAACTCTTGTTCACATACTCCTTGTCATTTTCACTCCTAAGGACCTTGATCTTGTTCCCACATGCCTTCTCAACCAGGGCTTTCCAAGCTTTGAGAGTAAAAAAGACTTCATATTTTAATTAAACATAAGGTAAAGAGTTCGGACATGTGATGACCATATCTGAAGTTGATCTATGGAAATTTTTTTGTTGATATGTTAATTATTAAAGCTTTGGTCATTCGATATGATTAGAAGTATAAGGTTATGATTGGTTTGTACTGTGGTTGACCTTAGCCATAAAGTTTTTCTGTGGATGTGAGTTGGCAGCGCAGCGAGGCCCTTAAGGCTCAACAGAGATTCAATCTCGGTCGTCCACTTGTGCACATGATGGAAAGGGTTTTTATTTAGGGTTTAATGTGTGTTTTCTTTGTTTGAAAAAATCATTTTGTTGTTAACCAGTCTACAAGTTCTTTGGAAGAGACTCTACCCTTCATGGTGGCTCTGTATGGTTGCTTGGTGTAAGTTCCTACCAGTCGCTAATACCCTTCCTCATGTTTTATTTCCAAAGTGTAATGGAGGGTTCCTCGACGTTGATGGCCGCCAATAGCCATAGCTTGCTGGTTGTTGTGACTTGAAACTGACCAACTTATTCGGACTTGCAACTTCCTTTTACTAGGTTAAAAAAACATCTAAACTCTGCAAATGATTTGTTAATGTGTTTTGTGAACTCTCAAGTTGTAAAGACCGATTGCTGTTTATTTTTCTTTTAGGCAGAGGAGGGATAAGGACATTCAGGAGGAGCCGACCCCTGGCCCTCTTTGCATTTAAATATGGTAATGTCATTTATACTTCAGCAATTTCCTTTCATTGTTTCAATAAACAAAGTTATGATTATAACTGTGTAGTTGGCAAAGTTTCAGGTTTAAGGGACACTGGCAAGGATGGCGACAGGTCACCTCCTCCTGGGCCTGCTACAAAAATAAAAAAGGTGAATAACCTCAGGACTTTTACTCTGTTCATAATTTATTTACCCATTTCCTGTTTGTCCAGTCTTGACACTTTTCTATGGTTGGTTGTGCAGGTGGCTCCACTATGGATGTTACCCAACTTTAGCATTGGTTCGTTGTCCAATGGTGATTGGGTTCCTTTCCGTGTGGTAACCATGAATTCGCCTTAATGCAAGATAAGTGTAGACTGAAGTTTATGGTTTTTACCCTTACGGGTTTATAATCCAATGAATGGAGGGATTCACAACCTCTCTGCTTTATTGTTTGACCTTTTGAAACTTCTTGGTATAAATATTCTTTGGATTTTAACTGTTGTGGGTGCTATATTTGATGGGATTATACCCACTTCGGTCTGTGTTGTTTTTGAACCTATTATATACTGGGGTTCTTAATAGAATGGTGGATTCCATCGGTGGTGGTCTTTCAGCCACCAAGATTTCAAATCCTATTTGTTTAAATTTGATATTAATAGAGGAACACGACCCTTAGGGTCTGTGCCAAATTCTTATTTGTACGGATTTGGTATTTGTGCATCTTTGGAAATTTAAGATAATAACTGTCATGGTTTTGTTTCTACGAAAATAATTGGAAAGGTCCGCCCTCGGTCTGTACCATTCAATCATTTGATTTTTTGGTTTTTTTTGAATGATAGTTCATGTTACTAAAATAAACTTATACAATATCTTCCATCTACTATGGTCTTACTGCCACATATTGGACATTTAGATGGTTTCATTGATTGTAACAGATTTGAAAATATCGATTAGAATTCTGTAGAGTAGATTTGGTTTTAAAGTAAGATTGAGTCATGGGTTTAGCTATGAAATCATGAGTTAGATGCTTAAACAAATCGTGGTAGTAGATAAAAGCTTTTATGTTGATACCCTTGACTTCAGTTGGGGACTGATAGTTAATTAATAATTGGATATTTATGATTTAATATTCTGTATAATTAGATATTTATGATTTCATATATTGCATATGTAATTATTCCACCAGATCATGTTGAGTCCCAATCTTGGCATTCTCTATTTGTATTGGGGGTTTTTGAAGTGAGATCAATTAAATAAGTTTTGGATTTATGGAGGCCTCTCGGATCTTAACCTGTTAAGAGAATAACAAGTTTTATAGTACTTCTGATTGTCAATTTATGAAGACGAATACTTGGTTTTGTTATTTGATTTATTTTGTTTTGACGATTTCTTTGTGAGTTTGTTATAAAAGCTAGAAAGTGTTCTTTCTATTCGTCATGTTGTGAATTAACTGAGCATATACTAGAACATAATATGATTATGCTTTTTAAATGGTTTATATTAACATATTGTTTTCTGAGCATAAGCAACTTAATATATACCATGTAATTAGATATTTCGTTCAATTTTCTAATTGTTTTAATCAACACATATTGCACAAAGTCTCGATTCGGGTATGGATGACCAAACAAAAATTCGTTAAGAATCCTACATATACTAAATCAAATTATTTTATAAACATGAATATAACAATAGGAAAGAGTAATTAGATTCGATACATAATAGGAAAGATATTGAAGAGATATATAATAAGATCGATCTTCTATACAAATGCATAATAGATCAATATTCTATTCAGATGCATAATAGATCAATATTCTATTAGGATGCATAATAGGAATTTTTCTAAAATAAATAGTTACGATTCATAGTTAAACTAGAAATCCTACCGTAACTAGTTTTAAATATATAAGAAGTAGGATAATGAACCTGACACCACTGTCAGGAAAACAAAAATGATATAGTTGTTCCTCCCAACCAACTCCTAGAGCAGCCAATTCTCACTTGCTCTAGAACCCCTGAGCGTATTCGTTGAACCATAAAAGAAAAATCCACATAATGCGACATCTCTTGCATTATCAGATCGATTACCCGTCCACTACTAGCCTCCTGCTTTCTAATGGACATACTATTATATAGTATTTTTCATAGGACTTGGTAATTTATGAGTCTCCTACTCTTTAGCACTCCATAAAGAGTTGTGACCTGATTTTGGGGAAGATGCCTCCTGCATATTGAGTTCTCACTCAGCAGTACAAGCCACTTGTATTTTCCCCTTGTGGGTCTACAAACACTCTTTCAACATCTATTTCAGTTCTGATTCCCTCCAATATATTTATTAATAAAAGAATAATTCATTACATTTGTTTTTGACTTCTTGTCAAAGATATTTTAAAATACAAATAAAATATTCGAAAAGAATTAAATAGCAGTTTAATTAATATTGGTGTATTACATACACCTCCCCTTAGAGGATAACACCATCCTCGGTTTTATTATATTTATGTATTTATTCTTCCATCACTTCATCTTGAAATAAGATCGGACATGCCTCCCGCATATCACTTTCCAATTTCCAAGTGGACTCTTCTGGACTAAGGTGCTTCCATTGCACCTTGACTTGTCTGATAGTACAGTTCTAGATTAATAGTTCTCTCATGTTGAGAATATGCTCTGGTCCCACCTGGAACTCTCCTTCGAGTTCCACCTATACAACATTCCAATCAATCATATGAGTAGTATTGTGAACACATTTCTACAAAATGGAAACGTGAAAAACATTATGTACTTTAATCTTAGGTGGTAGGGCTAACTGGTATGCTACCGGCCCTAATTTTGCCAAAATTTAAAATGGCCCACAATACATGGGTGCTAATTTTGAATACTTGACCAATCTTAGGGATATTTTCTTGGGTTTTACCTTGATATACACATGCTCACCTACCTAGAACTCTCGAGGAGTTGTTTTCAAGTCAGCATAACTCTTTTTCTTATCTTGAGCAGCTTTCAAATTTTGTTGTACATGTTTCATGGTTAGTTCCATATCCTTTAACAATTCAGGTCCTAACATTAACCTATCAACTGAACTGCTCCAAGAAATTGGAGTATTATATTTGCGTCCATACATAATTTCAAAAGGACTCATTTGAACTGATATTTGAAAATGATTATTGTAAGCAAATTATACTAAGTGCAAGTAATCTTCCCACTTACCTGGTTTGTCCATTACATACATTCTAAGCATGTCTTCTAGGACTTGTTTTACTCTTTCAATATGTCCATTCATTTGTGGATGATACGCAGTGCTAAAATTCAACTGTGTCCCTAGTCCTTTAAAGAAAGCGTTCAAAAAATTCCCTGTAAACTTTACATCTCTATCTGAGATTATTACCTTAGGTACACCATGTAACCTAAAAATTTATTTCATAAATATATCTACAATGTTAACAACCTTATAAGTAGATTTTACTGGAATAAAATAAGCTGCTTTACTTAATTTGTCCACTATGACCATGATTGAGTCGTGTTGCCTAAAATTTTTAGGTAGACATGTTATGAAATCCATGCTGATTATTTCCCATTTCCATTCTAGAATGGGTAGCGGTTGCAATAGCCCTGTTGGATGCTGATGCTCTTCTTTTACCTATTGGCATTTGATGTAGTGAGCTAAATACTTGAGTCTACCTCTTTTTTCATGTAAGGCCAAAATAAGTCCTTTCTGATCATGGTGATCATCTTTTGGTAGCCAGGGTGTCCTGAATATGGTCGTTTGTGTAACTCATTCATAATAGTTAATTTAATTTATGCTTCATTTGGTACGTATAATCTGTTTTTATGCAGCAGTAATCCTTTTCCATTCAGACTAAAATCTGTTTTTATTTGATTCTTTTCATTTTCGACAGTATTTTCCTTTAAGTTTTGGTATTATTTATAAAAAAAAATTGCATTTGAGATTTGGTTTTCCAAATCTGATTCGTAGTTGCTGCTTGCGAATAGTAAATTTGTGTGATGACTTAAAGCATATGCAACTTTGTTCTCTTTTCCTTTTATATGTTTATTTAGAAGTCATATTCACTTAAAAATGACAACCACCTAGCTTGTCTAACATTTAGGTTTTGTTGATCAAACAAGTATTTTAAACTTATGCTATTTGACATTAACAAGAAGATTCTTCCAATGAGGTAGTGTCGCCACATCTTTAGTGCATGTATAATTGCAACAAGTTCTAAGTCGTGTGTAGCACAGTTATTTTCATGTTCTTTTAACTTTCTAGAATCATAGGCCATGACATAGTTCTCTTGAATTAACGCCCTGCCTAATCCTTCCTTACATGTGTCGGTGCATATGGCGAAATATTTAAAATGGTCAGCAAGGTTTAAGATAGAGGTGGTGGTTAATGGATGTTTTAGTTTATTAAAATTTTTTGCTCCAATCAAATTTCTTACCTTTCTTCTGTAGTGAAGTTATAAGGTAGGCTATCTTCGAAAATCCTTCATTAAACTTTTGGTAATAACCCGTAATCCCCATGAACGATCTTATGTCAGTTAAATTTTTAGAAACTGGCCATTCAATGATAACCTTAATCTTGTCGGGGTCAACAGATATTGTATCCTTAGACACTACATGTTCGAGATATTGAATTTGGTCTTTAAAGAAGTCACATTTGTTAAACTTAGCAAAGAATTTTGTTCTCTTAACACTTGTAAAATTATTCTTAGGAGTTCTTCATGTTCCTAATTATTCTTTGAGTAAATTAGTATGTCATCGATGAAGACAACTACGAATTTATGTAAATAGTTACTCAGAATACTATTCATTAAGCACATAAAAGTTGCAGGTGTGTTTGTTAAACCAAAGGGCATTATGACAAACTCGTAATGACCATATCGAGATCTAAAAACATTTTTAAAGATCTCTTCATCCTTGATCCATACCTGATGGTATCTAGACCTTAGATCTATCTTGGAGAATATTCTTTCCCCTCGGAATTGATCAAATAGATTGTCTATCTAGGGTAAAGGATATCGAATTTTAATAGTCATCTTGTTTAATTGTCGATAATCTATGGATAATCTTAAAGTTCCATCTATCTTCTTTACAAGTAAGATCGGTGCTCCCCAAGGGGAAACACTAGGTCGAATGTACTTCTTGTCAATTAGTTCTTGCAATTAACCACTTATACTATGAAACGAGAACTCGACACAGTTCTTGTTTTTCTCTCTCCTAATTTTAGTAGTTATTTTTACCTCCGTTTCAAAAAGGGTTGATACCAATATCACACACTTTCATTTTGAGGCATTTTTTTGGGCCTTTGAGTCATCTTTTTCGTAAAATATTTTTAATTTATATTTTCAAGTATGTTTTTTAGAAATTTAACAAAATAACATACATTTAAAAGCAAGTTATAATGAAAAACATATACATTTTGCAATTTTTTTTTTAAATAAGACATTTTTATGGACAAAAGAAGACATTTTTATTGACAAAATTGTAAAAAAATCCATAAAATAAAGACATTTAAAACAATTGTCAATAGTTTTTTCAGATATTTAATGTATAAAAATGATACTATTTCATATTATTTCCCAAAAACTGATCGTTCACATAAATTCAAGAAAAACTATACCATATATTTGTAAATGATATATTAAAAACATTATATATAGAAATTTTATTTCTAAAATAAAGCCTTAAAGTCAAAACATTACTAATATTTCTTATCAAAAAAATGTCAATTTTAACATTTTCTTCAAGACATGAAACTAATCAATAATATCATGTCGGCCAAGTTCTTCATCGAAACTGAAATTTTATGGAGCTTGGATTTCTTCAAGGATATCAATTTTCTCTTCCATTGGGTGTTCTATGTCTGTAAGATGCTCAAAGTGCTCATTTACAAACATTCCTCCTAATGGGGGTTGAGGATCTTTGGACATCTTTGCCACAAGTGTTTCACTAAACTCTCTTTTCTTCAAACCAACTTCTTGCAATTCATCAGAAAGGACATGAATATCATTAATTCTTTGCTTGATATAATTGCATTGCGGTGGATCATTATCAATGGATATGCAATTTTCTCCTTTCTGTAAGGAGCATGTTATTGTTGTGCCTAATCACCAAAAACAAAAAAATAGTTTAGTGAAAAAGTATAAAGAAACATACTTTAAAATAATAATAATAATGAATATTATAAAAAACAATAAAACTTGAACTATGCTTTCACATGTAATATTGGAAATTTTACCTGAACCCGAGAACAAAACTAAGACCCAATCTCCTTCTCTTGAAAATGTATCTATGAGATAATTAATCAACGCTTGTGGATTTTTATAAATAGTTGTAGTCACTTCTTTCAAATCACTTTCTCCATATGTTAATTTTTTAACTATGACATTATAGATCAACATCTCACTATATTTTCTTTCATTATTTTCATTTATTAAAACATATTGATAAATCTTATCTTTTGTCCAATTTACAAAATATATATGTTCAATATCAATAATAAAAATAAATTACTACTAACACTATAAATATTAAACTTTTACCTTAACAAAAAAAAAATATAATATTAAAAACCAAAACAAACAAACAAAAATAATGTTAAAAAACTAATATTTTATAAAAATTAAAAAACAAAATTATAAAAGTACCTTTTAAACATAAAAAACAAAACAAGCAAACAAAAAACAAATTATATAAACCTAAGCACAAAAACATTAAAAATAAATAAAGAAAACAACATTGAAGAAAACAATAAGTAAATAAAACAACATAAAAGAAATAAAAAAATAAAAAAAATAAAGAAAACAACATACAACTTACATCATTAAAAAAACTGAAATATTCAAACTTAAAACAATATACCATACACAACTTACAACATAAAGAACAAAAAAATAAAATAATTCAAACTTAACGAAGATGGTGTGCAAAAGAGGGTAAAGAGGAGCGGCCCACCTCTCCCTACCCTCTTTTGCACACCACCTCCGCCCTTCCGCCACCACTACACCACTGCTTCTTCTCCATATCATATAGGAATAGGATGTAAGCTTTTGTTTTATTTAATTTTTATCTTTTTGTTTTATTTTATTTTGATTTGTTTTATGTTGTTTTTTTATTTTATTTTATTTTGTTTTATTTTGTGTTTTCAAAACATTTCTTTGTAATAAATTATTTTAACCCATTTGTTTATAAAGTTTTAAAACATTACTTTTATATAATTTATTTTGTTTCTACTTGTTTTTAAAATATTTTTTTATTTTAGTTTTGTTTTTTTTCAACTAAAAAACAAAAACTGTTATAATTTTCATTTTTATTTTTGAAGCTAAAATTATATGAATGATTTGTTTTTGTGTGGTTTAATCTATGATTTAATTTAAATTACATCATAATTTCTTTGATTTTTATGGTTAGAGTGGTGAAATTATTTATGATTTTTTTTTTGGTTTAACATACATGTTTCAAAAAATTTGTAATTTATTTATTAAAGAAAAAAATCTTTTTCCAATTAAGGGGTTGATTTTAAAGTTTTGTAAACAACAATATGGGATGTTTAGGCTATGGCTCTATTTTTTACCCCGAAAAAAAATCATGTATACTGGTATCAACACTTTTCTATTTGGGGGTGTTTTTGGTGTTTTTAATGCAAAAATCATCATTTTTATGGCTAGGGTTCTCGTTCTTAGTATAAAGTTCTCGTTTCATATTATAAGTGGTTAATTACAATTTAAGTTATGTAAGTTCTATTATATTCATCTGATAAGGAGTTTTTAATATTGGTACCACTCCCGGTATCAGATCGATTGTAAAGTCTATGTCTCTTTTCGGAGGTAGTCCAAGAACTTCTTCGGAAAAGATGTCTTTAAAATATTTAAAGATAGATATATCCTTTATTTTAAGTTTGTTATCATTATCCTTGTCATCCATTACATAGACTGAAAATACTTTACATCCCTTACGGACATATCTTTTCATTTTTAAGGCAGAGATTTCTCTGATCGTAACCTTTCTAGCAATTCCTTTTACTTTAATTGTATTCCCATTATCATCCATCCATGTAAATTTTTTATCATAACAATTCAACATAATTTTGCTTTTTCTAACCAATCCATTCCTATTAGCATATCGTAGGAACCTAATGGTAAAATATTTAAATCAACATGTGTATTCAATTCATTCATCATAACTTCATAGTTTTTTACATAACTAATGACCTTCCATTTAATACCTATGGCTAACTGTACCAGCAAATATTTTTGAATTTTTTCTTGTGATAATTTACATAATTCAACAATCCTAGGTGATACATAACTCAAACTTACACCTGGATCAATTAGTATGGAAATGGGTTGATTTTTTATCATACCTTCGATTTAGACCTTTTAAGTTTGATGGTCCGTTTTTCGATTCTCCAATGCACCACTGATTCTAGGCATGCTTCTCGCCATATCTCCAACTGTAACAACTTCTTGAATGGAGTGACCATTATTAAAAAAATTCTTTCTTATAGGACAGTCTTTAAAATAATGTGGCTCACCACATTCCCAACATTTTAAGGGTTCCCTCTGTGCAGTGTTTTTATTAAAAGTAGTGGGAGGTTCTCTTTCTTTTTCTGCATGGTTTTGTGGTTTAAAACCTTTATAATTACTGCCTTGGTACCCTTTATAAAAATTTAGTATTCGTATTTCTTTGACCAAAGTTGTCCCATATTTTAGTTTTCCAATTAGGTACATTTTCTCTTTTATTCTTATTCTGATCATAACATAAATTCTCTTTTCTCATTGCTTCTTCCAACATCTTTGGATTGTCGTACTCACTCCTCTCTTTAAACATAAGAGGCTAGCATCTGAGAAAGCACTGTATTTTTTGTTTTAAATGTATTATATATGGTACATAACGAATCAAACTTAGGAATTACTACAAAAATCCTTCATGGCCATATCACCCAACCTTAACTCATAGATTTCCTTAGCTTTTTCTTCATAGTATCATTTTGAAAAGGTAGTTTTGTTTATATTGCTTCTCAAAGGTTTTCCATGTCATGTAACGTTATTTTTATAATTTTTACCTTTTTTACATCTTTCCACCAATTATATGATTTTCCAGTTAAATTCTAGATGGCCATTTTCACCCTCAGCTCATTAGAATAGTTATAGATCTGGAAGTATTTCTTCATTCCAAATTACCAGGCTTCCACCTCTTCTCCTTTCTCTATCTCCCCGTTAAACATAGAAGGTTTAATTTTTTTAAATTTCTCGGAAATATATTCATAGGGTTGGTACTTCTTTTTATTTTTATTACTGTCACTACTTTAACTAGAATTTTGATGTTTTTTTGTGAGGTGTTTGGTTGATTCCTCAATGGAAATTTCAGCCCCATGATTGGAAAATTCCTACTTCCTTCCCTTACGCTTGTAAGGTGTATATTTTTCCTTATTAAGTTCTTGTTCTTTGTGTTTATCTTTTTCATTAATGTGTATTTTAGACAACAAAATGTTATTTAGTTCCTCTTGTGCTTTCATAATTCTTTCATTATCTTCCCTACATCTTTTTAATTCTAATGTTAGTTCTTTAACTGTTCGTTGTAACTCAAATGGGTTGTCTTTTTGATTCTCATTAATATTTACCCAAATTTCACCCTCCCTTATATTATCCTCTTCATTGTTCACAGGATTTATAAGATGAGATTCTTCTTCCGCCGACATTCCTACATTTGCCATAATTTCATGCAAAAATAAAGTTATCCTTCTCTTCCTATTTCGTAAGAGAATCAAACCACAATAGAATAAAAATTAGTTTCTTGGTTTATCAGCTTCAGTGTTGGGGTTGTTCAGGAGAAGTGTTGTAACCATGCTCTGATACCATTCTGTCAAGAAAAAAAATCAATATACATATAAAAACATCTTTATACTCCCAGCATGTAATAGTTATTGTATCATAAGTTAATTATACAGTTTCCAATACTATTCTTTGTCAGGTTAAACAAAAATGTGGATGTTTGTAAGGTCATCGGCATGCCACCATCATACATGAAGGTGATGTTTTGTTACTTTTTACATTTATCTCTTTAAATGCCTGACTAAGGGATTGCTTAGCCATAAGGCTAAGTCTTGACCATCTCTTCCTGCCTCAACTCATTAAGCATGATGTTTATGGTGCATAAATTAGGAAATCAAAAGGGTTTGGGAGACTATGGTGTATAGTCTTGATCCCATGATTTAACTTGTAAAAAGGTTATAAGGATCCAAGGTATAACCCTCATCCTTTGTGCAAAGTGTAAAGTTTAAAAACATGAAGCATAAGGTAAAGAATTGGGACATGTGATGACCATATCCGAAGTTGATATATGGTAAAGTTTTCCTTTATATGTTAATTATTAAGGGTTTGGCCATGCGATATGATGGGAAGTACAGGGTTATAATTGGTTTGTATTGTGGTTGAACTTAGCCATAAAATATTTCCTTGGCTACGAGTTGGCAGCCCAGCTAGGCCTTTAAGGCTCGTATGAGATTAAATCTTGGTCGTCCACTTGTGTGTTAAATTTTCATATGCTAAGCTATATCATTAGTATTTCATTTCAATTTCATAACAAAAGCATATAAACATGATCACTAAAAGATAGACAAGCACAACCATACAAAAGAGAACAAAAATATTTATCTTGGGAAAACCCTAAAGGGAAAAACCCAACAAAAGCTTCCTCAATATAGATGCCCCAAAAGATAAAAGATAAAACCAACAAGGAGTTTAAAGCCCGATCCTCCTCCTTCTCTAAATACTTCTCTCTTTTCCACTAATGCGCTATACAAGTGAGAGTGTGTGCTCAAATGAGGAGCGCTACACCTCTATTTATATTCATCCGTTCACTTTAATTAACTCATTCGACATGTAGGCTCGAGTTAAATCATGTAGGCTTGAGTTACACATGTAGGCTCAAGTAACCACACTGGGGTGCTAATGACCCAACTTTACAATTAGAGGGGATTGCCTCATGACTCTTATTAGTTCTTCTGATTAGAAGCATCGAGGTACATAGTAATACAAGTGGTTCTCCCGGTAGGACCATTGGGGACCACAAAAATATACATATAGAATATTCTTCGAAGTTACAATATTTCAACACTCCCCCTTAACGAGAAGGGTATTCTATAACAACATCAACAACAACAATAGTAGGAGAGAGATAAAGGACATCATCAACATCATCAGGGTAACACATCTATAAATCATTGGAAGCTTTTCAACATCATGTAGTATTCATATTCATTCTTCAGTCTTCAGTAACAACAACACTCTGACTGTTTTGATCAGCAACAACTTCTTCAGCATTTTGACTTTTCGAACATCATCATCATCATCATCATTTCTGATCTTACGATCAACAACATCAGTAACATCATCATCAACACTTTGACCTTTCGATTAGCATCAACATCTTCAATACTTTGACCTCTCAATCAATAACAACTTCAACACTTTGACCTTTCGATTGGCAACAACATCTTCAACACTTTGACCTTTCAATTAGCAGCAACATCTTCAGCACTTTGACCTTTCGATCAGCAGCAACATCATCATCAAAGCATCAAAACATCGTCATCATCATACTCTGATATTTCAATCAGAAACATCATCATCAACATACTCTAATATTTCGATCAAAAACATCAGCATCATCACATTCTGATCTTTTGATTAGAACCATCATCATCATCAGGAACAATCTGCAAAAGATAGAGAAGTCTTTGGATATATTTTGGACTTAAATTCTAGGGATGATGCAATCCTACCACAGTCTCGACAACTGAAGTTACCAGATCCGTTTTGAATCGAAGTTCAAGGATGATACAATCCTGCCACCTTCTCGATGACCGAAGTTCACCGGATCCATTCTGAACCAAATTTCAAGGATGATACAATCCTGCCACCTTCTCGATGACCGAAGTTAACCGGATCCGTTCTGAACCGAAGTTCAAGGATGATACAATCCTGCCACCTTCTTGATGACCGAAGTTCACTGGATTCATTCTGAACCGAAGTTCAAGGATGATACAATCCTGCCACCTTCTCGATGACCGAAGTTCATTGGATCCGTTCTGAACCGAAGTTCAAGGATGATACAATCCTACCACCTTCTCGATGACCGAAGTTCACCGGATCCGTTCTGAACCGAAGTTCAAGGATGATACAATCCTGCCACATTCTCGATGACCAAAGTTCATCGGATCCATTCTGAACTGAAGTTCAAGGATGATACAATCTTGCCACATTATTGATGACCTAAGTTCATCGGATCCATTTTGAATTGAAGTTCAAGGATGATACAATCCTGCCACATTCTCGATGAACGAAGTTCATCGGATCCATTCTGAACCAAAGTTCAAGGATGATACAATCCTGCTACATTCTCAAGGATTGAAGTCACCGGATCTATTATGGACATATGTCCCGGGATGATACAATCCCTCTTCATTCTCGAAGACCGAGGCCTCCGGATCACTTTTGGACATATGTCCCAAGATGATACAATCCCTCTTCATTCTCGAAGACTGAGGTCTCTGGATCACTTTAGCGAAAGTTCCCAGGGATGATACAATCCCACTTCATTCTCGAGGACCGAGGTCTCTGGATCACTTTAGGGCAAGTGCCCAGGGATGATACAATCCCACTGCAACATCACTACTCCCCCTTTCAGGGAAGGTCTTTCTGAACCACACCAAGCTTGTCTTGAAAGTGTTCAAAATTTACTCAGGACAGAGGCTTCATTAGCACATCATCATCTAAACCATCATCATCTACATCTTCAGTATGTGAATACTAAACTATCACCATCTGTATCTCCACTATGTGAATAATGAAAGAATCATCATCTATATCTTCAGTATAGAAATATTGAAAGCATCATCATCTCTATATTCAGTATAGAAATACGAAATCACCATCATCTGCATCTACAGTATGTAATTACTGAAACATCATCTATATCTTCAGTATGGGAATACTGAAACATCATCATCTGCATCTTATCTCGTATGTAGAAATACTGGATTTCTATGTGTTATGACAGAACACAGGGTTCTCTGTCATCACAACTTTGGTTATCACATAGAATCATTGTAGTATCCATCTTCAGGTCAAAGAGACTTGATATCAGCTTTCGAAGCCATATGACTTCACAACTTAGCAGAGCAATCTGCTATGTATTCTGCTTCAACTGTGCTAAGAGAAACACTGGACTGTTTCCTACTAAACCATGAACTCATAGCAAACCCCAAACAAAAGTATCTACCTAATGTGTTTTTCTTGTCTAAGATACTTCTAGCCCAATCTGCATCTGTGTAGCCATACAATCCATACTCATGACTACCATCATAGTATAGACCAAAGCCTATAGTCCCTTTCAGATATCTCATCACATGTTTTGCAACTACTAGGTGAACCCGTCTTGGTTGAACAAAATATTGACTTAAGGTGTTCACAGCAAAGTACATGTCTGGTCTGGTATTTGTTAAGTACATCAATGACCCAATGATCTGTGTGTAATGAGTCACATCCACTAACTCTGATGAGTCATCAGCTAACAACTTCAGGTTGGAGTCCATGGGTGTGGCCATGACTTTGCATTCCAACATATTGAATCTCTTCAATATCTCTACCGCATACTTTCCCTGGTTGAGAAAGATTCCTTCTGAACTTTGCCATACTTCTATACCTAGGAAATAATGCATTAACCCAAGGTCTTTAATCTCAAATTCGTCTGCTAGTTTCTTCTTGCTTTCCATGATCTGTTTCTCATTCCATGTCAAGAATAAGTCATCCAGAGGATGACAAGTTCATCTTCTACAACCTTGAGATAAAGGTTAGGATAAGCTTTACTCTTGGTAAAGCCCATAATTGACAGGAAACTGTCTATCCTTCCATACCAAGCTCTATGATTTTGCTTCATGCCATAGAGGGCCTTCTTTAACTTACATATATGAGTCCATCTGTCTTCAAGTTCAAATCCTTGTGACTATTCGATGTAAAATTCTTCCGCAATCATACCATTAAGGAAGGCTTGTCTTTACTTCATCATGGAAGCAACTACCATCATAGTTCTGAAGGAAGTGTACCTTGCTTCCTGGAGTAAGTGTCTCTTCAGAATTAATTCCCTCTTTCTTATAGAAACCTCTAGCCACAAATCTTTCCTTACTTCTATCAGCAACATATTTTATCTTGCAAATCCATTTGTAAGATACCACAATTTTGCTTTCTGGTTTGAGTACTATATCCCAAACATCATTCTAGTATTCTTTCATCATAACATCTTCCATGAGTTCATCTTGTTAGATCATCAACATATCTTAGTCTTCTGCATTCAACCTTGAAGGTTGGAACCCACTTTACTCTTGGTAAAGTCTTGATCTATTAGGAAGCTTTCCATCATGTCATACCATGTCGAACTCAGATATCTTTTATAGTCACTCCCCCTGACGTGGAGTATTATCTTCTTTATTCATTCTGTACAGGTGGTTCTATGCTTGATATATACTGGTCAATAGAGTATGTCATGTCATAGTCTATTCTTTCTGAGGAAAATCACGAACCTTGCTTTGTACACTTGTTCTTGTAGATCCATATGCAAGATACTACTTACTTCCCTTTATGTCTCGAGATCATATTTTATACATCATTCCCCATGATCAACTGTTATTCTTTGATCATAGCTTCTTTCATAGCATTATTTTCTTCATCCTGAGTTATCTCTCATACCCATGGTGGTCTTCATCCTTCGAGGTGGATCTACCACTCTCTGAACGTCTTTCTTCCGTCATGGTGTCTTTGACCCTGGGAGCTTCAGATTCATGTTTATTGAATTGTCATCACTTGTTCTTTGGAACAAGTCTCATCCTTGTTTTCTTGTAGGAGGTTGTACAAGAATTTTCCTACAATTCAAATGCACCAGTTGCATGGTTAGAACTATTTCATAAAACATATGCATAACGACAAATTCTTATGCATCATGCAATTGTTTAGCCATTACAACATTCATCCATATCTCATAGAAAATTTCTAGATGCCTTCCATCTCTACCATGGCATCATTGAGATTGTGCACTAATCCAATATGTCAGCAAAGAGGTTTGATAAGTAGCAATGGAGAGTTGTATAGCACCATGAGCTACTTACCCATCACATGCATATTAGTAGTATACAGTCATTAATGCAAACAACCTATCATGCATAACACATCAACTGGATATAATAAAATGTATAACAAAACAATATCATGAAATGACAATTGAATACTTATCTTTTATTTGTTTCGTGGGTAGACTCCATCTTGATCATTCTGCTTTATCATCTTCTTCATTCATGAAATTATCATTTCTTATCCAAATGATAAGATGAATAAGAGGTTCTTCAAGAATTGAGTTCTTCATATTCCTCATCGCTTGAGGGATCTTCTTTGAATGGTGAGAGCTTGATCTTCAATTGCTCCCATCTTCTTCTTCTCCTCTTATGAGTTGAGCTGAAATTAATCACTTTCTTTTGGCATACATTCTTCGCATGAATGAATCCCACAATCCTAGGAGGCCATTCAAGGTGGCTATCACCACTTCTGCATTCTTCACTTCTTCTTTTACCTCTTCAATTTGTTTCTTAGGGTCATCTTTCGATGTATGTTCTTTCCTTCAAATAGCTTGGTCAAGGAATCAAACATCTCTTTCGGTGTCTTTAGGGAAGACACTTGTGGTACAAGTTGATCTGTGACTAAATCAACAATGATCTTCTTAGCCTTGACCAATTTCTTATGGTGTAAGGCTTTGAGCCTCATCTCCCTCTAGAACTGGAACCTCTCTACTCATGTAGGTGTCCAATTCATTTTCTTCAGAGAGATCAAATACTTCCATGCTTGGAAGTTGTCAACTTCACCAAGCTTATCATCAAGCTGATGTGATAGATCATTTTGAAATTAGAACCTCAAATGCAAATAGCAAAAGATTAGATCTTACCGATTTGAGGTGTCCGTCCAGCTTCCGGAGCTCGCTGATCTAGGGTTTGTCAGAGAAACCCTAATTTTCAAAACTTGGAATATTTTAGATATTATTGGATATAAATATATATCTCTTCAAATGGATCTGTCCAATTTACTCCTTTTCTGAAAACAGTGGAGGGAAGCTCCCGGAACAGGAATCCCTAGTTTTCCAATTTCTTTTGCAAAAATGCCTATCACTGTTTCTGTGATATCTCTAAAATTAATGCTCCTCTATGTATTAAATTTCATGATGAGGTAACCTCACATGTCCTTGATCCAACACCATAGTTTTCATTAGAATTGGTTTCACCAATTGGGATTTATGATCCTTTTCCCAAGGTGACCTATTACAGGACTGTTCAGAACAATGAAGTTGTATGGCATGCCACATGTCACTGTTTCATCTTCTGGTTCTAAAATTTAGACCATAGAAATTATAGTCTGTGCTATTTTTAGAACATCTTTAGGAATTCTATTTGGACCTCTGTAGCCCAATATATAGCAATTCCCCCCAGGTGTCCTGTTTAGGGATGAATTCTGGAAGAGGCTGGAACCCTAACTTGGAGGGATCATATCTCCAAGAATATAGCGAATCTGAGGCGAAATTTTGGAAAAAATGTACCTAGGGATTTTATCTTCGGCCTAGAAAATTTTCAGATCCTGAGCCTTTTCCAATCTCGTAATATAGTGAAATTACCAAAACGTAGCAGTTTTAGTATTTAGGGTTTTTCTAGCTCGGGGTCAAACTAGGGTTTGACTTTCCTAGAGTTTCACCCAACCAAAAATATTGATATAGGTCTCTAAACTTCAATTTTGATGAGGAGATCAATCCTATGCTGGGCTCACTCAAAAATTCCTCTTTTGCAAGAATCCCTAATTTCCCGCACCGAAAACTGAAAATGCTCGGAATCGAATTCCGCTTCGACAGAAAGATGCGCCCTTCAATGGAGAGTCAGCCTAGCCTTCTTTTGATGATCGATTGTGGAGAGAGAAATAGAAATTAAGAATCCCTAGCTTCTGTAGCTGCACAATGTCTTCTTTCAGGGTGGCTCTGATACCATGTTAAATTTTCATATGCTAAGCTAGATCATTGGTATTTCATTTCGATTTCATAACAAAAGCATATAAACAGGATCACTGAAAGATAGACAAGCAAAACCATACAAAAAAGAACACAAATATTTATCCTGGGAAAACCCAGCAAAAGCTTCCTCAATATAGATTCCCCAAAAGATAAAAGATAAAACCAACAAGGAGATCAAAGCCTGATCCTCCTCCTTCTCCAGATACTTTTCTCTCTTCTCCACTAATGCAGTATACAAGTGAGAGTGTGTGCTCAAATGAGGAGTGCTACACCTCTATTTATATTCATCTGTTCACTTTAATTAACTCATCCGACATGTAGGCTCGAGTTAAATCATGTAGGCTTGAGTTACACATGTAGGCTCAAGTAACCACACTGGGGTGCTAATGACCCACCTTTACAATTAGAGGGGACTACCTCATGACTCTTATTAGTTCTTCCGGTTAGAAGCATCAGGGTACAAAGTAATACAAGTGGTTCTCCTGGTAGGACCATCGAGGACCACAAAAAGATACATATAGAATATTCTTTGAAGTTACAATATTTCAACATTGTGCACATGATGGAAATGGTTTTTGTTTAGGGTTTAATGTGTCTTTGATTTTTGTGAACACTTCATTTTGTGGTTAATCGATCTGTAAGTTCTTTGGGAGAGATTCTTCCCTTCATGGTGACTCTGTAAGGTTCCTTGGTGTAAGTTCCTGCCAGTCGCTAATGGCCTTCCTCATGTTTGATTTCCAAGTTGTAATGGAGGGTTCCTTGACGTTTATTTCCGCCAATAGCCATAGCTTGTTTTTTGTTGCAACTTAAACCTGCCACCTTCTCCTACCTTGCAACTTATTTTTACCAGTTAAAAAAAAACATCTAAACTCTGCAAATGATTTGTTAATGTGTTTTGTGAACTCTCGGGTTGTAAAGAATGACTGGTGTTTATTTTTCTTGCAAGAAGAGGAGGGATAAGGGCGTCCAGGAGGAGTTTAACCTTGTCCCTCTTTGCATTCAAACATGATAATGTTATTTATACTTCATCCATTTCCTTTCACTATTTTAATAAAATGAAGTTATGATTCTAACTGTGTAGTTGGAAAAATTTCAGGTTGAAGGGACACTGGCGAGGACGACGATAGGGTCACCTCCTCCCAAGCCTACTACAAAAATGAAAAAGGTGAATAAACTCAATACCTTTACTCTGTTCATAATTTATTTACCCATTTCTTGTTTTTCTAGGCTTGGCACTATTATGTGGTTGGTTACGCAGGTGGCTCCAGTATGGATGCTGCCCAACTTCAACATTTGTTCGTTGGCCAACTGTGACTAGGTTTATGTCCATGTGGGAACCCATCCTTTTACTTAATTGAAAGATAGTGTAGAATGTAGTTTATGGTTTTTACCCTTATAGGTTTATAATCCACTAGATGGCAGGCTTCACAGCCTCTCTGCTCCATTGTTTGACCTTTTAAAACTTCTTGGTGTAAATATTATTTGGATTTGAACTATCATGGTTTCCATCTTTGATGGGATTATCCCTAATTCAGTTTGTATTTTTTGTGAACCTATTTATATTCTAGGGTTTGTAAAAGAACAATGGATGCCATCGGTGATGGTATTACAGCCACCAGGATTTCGAATCCTCTTTGTTTAAATTAGATATTAATAGAGGAACACGACCCTTATGGTCTGTACCAAATTCATATTTGTGTGTTTCTAGTATTTGTGCATCTATGGAAGTTTAATATAATACTTGTCATGATTTTATTTCTACAAAAAATAACTAGAAACAAATGCCCTCAGTCTGTATCATTCAATCGTTTGAGTTTTTGGTTATTTTTTTATTGATAGTTCATGTTACAAAAATAATTTTATACAATGGTTGCCATATACGATGGTATTACTACCATGTATTGGGAATTTAGATGGTTTCAATGATTGTAACAAATTTTAAAATCTCGATTCAAATTATTTAGAGTAGATTTGGTTTTAAAGTAAGATCGAGTCACGGGTTTAGCTATGCATTCATGAGCTAGATACTTTAAGAAATCGTGGTAGTAGATAAAATATTTTTTGTATAATTAGATATTTATGATTTAATAAATTGCATCTGTAATTATTCCACTGAATCACGTTGAGTCCCGACCTTGGCATTCTTGATCTGTATTGGGGGTTTTTGAAATGAGATGAATTAAATATGTCTTGGATTTATGGAAGACTCTTGGCTCTTAAACTGTTAAGTGAATAACCAGTTTTATAGTACTTATGACTGTTAATTTATGCAGAAGAATACTTGGCTGTGTTATTTGATTTATTTTGTTTTGATGATTTGTCAATGAGTTTATTATAAAAGCTAGAAAGTGTTATTTCTATCCGTTGTGTTGTGAATTAACTGAGGTTATACTAGAACACAATATGATTCTGCTTTTTAAATGGTTTATATTAACATACTATGTTGTGAACATAAGAAACCTAATCTATACCATGTAATTAGATCTTTCGTTCAATTTTCTAATTGTTTTAATCAACACATATTACACGAAGTGTCGATTCAGGTATGGATGCCCGAGCAGGGATTCGTTACGAATCCTGAAAATACTAAACCACAGAACATCAACATAAAGAATCCATCAAAAAATAGTTTAAAATAACCACAGAACATTCAAATTAAAAGAAATATAAAACATGGCTCAAAGAACATCAACATCAAAGAGTCCATCAAGCAATAGTTTAAAATAAACCACAGAACATTAAAGTTAAAAGAAATATAAAAAATGGCTCAAAATATGATATTGATCTCAGCATCAAATACAGGTCTCTAAGATGAACAATGTGCAAATCTTAATCTCTTCAAAAAATCCTCACAACCCTAATATTAGTAATTGCTTCTGCTATCTTTCTCTTTACATTTTATGGTTTTACAGAGTTCTAAAAACAATTTTTCAGATCCATAATTTAAGGATCTAGTATGGATAAAATAGTTACAAATTGACTAGATAATAAAAACAAAAATTACGCATGATTTTGAATCATCAAAAAGAAATCCTAAAAATAATTTCTAGTTGTAACTTATAACACCTCTTGATCTCCATGAGACAAGCCAAGTTTTTTAAATATACTTGTATTATCTTAAACTTTTGATGACTATGCAAAACAACTAGAGCTTTGACCAAATATTTTTTGATACTTTGTTGCACATTCCTCAAAATTGGAGATGGACTCACACACAATGTGTTGCTTCAGGAAACACATCTAATCTGTCCAAAGCTTGTGATTTCCTTTTTAAATGTGAAAATTCCTTTTGCATGAGACAAAACCTCTCCAAAATATCTTCATTTTTCTTTGTGAGTTCTTTGTTCCTTTTCTAAGCCGCCTTTCTTCTTTTAACCGCTTCTTCAGCTACCTAGACCAATTCTGCATAATTTGTATTTAACTCTTGAAAGTATTTTTTCAACATTTGTTTCACCTACATCATCTTGTCATTGGTTTCATTTATATGTGCATTATGTATTTTATATTGTTGAAGCTTTTTCTATAAACTCTCTATGTTTAATTATTCTATGGAATGACTTTCATGTACAATTTTTTCCATGGGAAGATTCACCTCTGTTGTATTACCTTACCTGCTGGAAGACTTGGATAATTCTAGCCTTATATTCACACATGCTTTCTTTCTTTTAAACTCTACATAATCTAGTTTTGTTTCATGTTTTTAGCCCTCTACCATAGTAATCCCTTTAACTGTGTAATTTCCTTCTAAAAGGTCTAGGAATTTCTTGATACAATCATCATTTTTTTCCAAAACCTCAGTTAAAATTTTTCTACCTTCTTATACTTTTGATCTTCCTCATATGAGGAATCCTCGATGCCAATTATAATGTCTTACTTAAGTTTAAGGTTAAGAAAAACCTTCATATTAAATCTCATTTTATTGGTAGCTCTGGTTTTAGGTCTCCAGTTATTAATTTCAGGCTTCAAGGTAGAGGTATCAAACACTTCAAGCATAGAGAACAATTATTCAGGTGTACCTTGCTTCATCTCCTTACATGTTGATTCTTTTCCAATTACTTCAATCAACCTAGGAACGTTGATGGTGTTTTTCTCCCGCCTTATATATTGAATGTCCCCTCCAAGAGTTGAAATTTCTTGATTCTGAATGGTTTCCAGGAAATCGATTTTTGAGTGAGCTTTACCTTTATCTATTTCAATTGGTATATGTTCATTTACCTCTTCCATAATGAGATCATGCTCTGTATTGCATGGTTCCTTGCATTCTGGGATTACCTCTTGTACACTTTCTTCATTCTGGTCATTACTGATAGGTTGAATCACTTTTTTCTTTGAAGTATGAGGTTTCTTTCTTTTCTTATCATCCATATTACTTTTATCTTACTCAGGGATTTCTTGCTCAATTTTAAACCCTACCCAGAATAGAAAATGTGACCATGCCCTGTTATGCTTCTTAAGTTCTTCAAGCACCATAGCTTTACCAAGCCATAATGGAAGACACTATGGATTGTGTGTTCAAGGTGATTTTGAACCCTAGTATCCATATTAGAAATAATTTTGAGCAGGTAACCAATTCACCCTTTCTTTCTCTCTTGGATTAAACAGTTAAAAAAATTGTAGCTTACCCTAATTACTTGCGTGTTACCTTTCTTGCGCTTGGAAAAGAGAAATACAAATGTTTTTTTTAAACATTTACTTATATATTGTAATATCAACGAGCCTTAACAAATATCATACCAGCCATGAAAAATAGTACTTCTACATTGTTTAGGATTTAAGGGGCATCAACGATCATTTTTTGATTCATCTACAAGAAAGATATTTAGAGTTGTCTTACACTCAAGTATTGCAATGTTAAAATCTCTCTTTGTTTTGTTGGTAGAATTTGGAAAGAATTTGAATTATTTTAATTAACAAATTATAATAACGTATCATAACCCATATCTTAAAAATATGATCAACTATATAAACCTTGATTAAATGTTATATGGTTTTAATCACAATAGTTGGTTTTTTTATGGCAATATATTTATTAAGGTTTGCTGACATTCCGCAGTAAAGATTCATGGCATCTAGTGGAGAATCCGCAGTGACAAAGTTTGATGTCAACGTTTCGATCCAATCGTGGCTCATCTTTAGGACATAGAGATGCCTCGAGAGATTGTTCTCTTTCATTGGTGCATTAATACAGAAACAACCCACTTGAGAGGTTCCGACTAGGTTTGGTTTGCCTTGTTAATTACGGTTTAATTATTTATTTATTATTTTAATTTGACCTAAAATAATTATAAATGTTTAATTAATACTATTAATGATTATAAGGGCTAAAATAGTAGTTAATCAATATTTTTATTAATGTTAGTTTAATGAATAGTTAACTAATTTTAGTTTATTAGGTTTAAAGTTTTAGTTTATTTTAATTTATTAGGTTTAAAGTTTTAGTTTATTTTAAGTGATGATCAATAATATAATAAATACATTTAGAGGTATTAACAAGTCTTTATTTATAAAAGAAATTTATTTTATTGCGCCGAGAGGCGCTTTACAGCGCNAAGAAATGTGCTTTTATATAGATGGAGGTTTAATTCAAAATTTATGTGTCACTTGTATTAATGCATATAGATCAATAAAAATAAAGAGAACTTCATTCCTTGCTGGCTTTTATGAGATGATTTAAACCAGCGTAGNATGGGGGAGATCTTGTAACGTGATGTAACGTTACTAACATGTCGGCAAAAAATAATAGTGAAAGTGAATATTATGGGAGAGATCTTGTAACGTGATGTAATGTTAACCAGCGTAGATCCAAATCCTAGGCTCTATCAAGAGCCGAGAGGGATCAAATCTCCTGTGGTGCAAACCTCCTTGAGTGCAATACCTGAGAAGAGGTTTGCACCCCGGGAGATTTGATCCCTCTGGGCGCTTGATAGAGCCTATGATTTGGATCTACGCTGGTTTAAATATTGAACATTGTGTTTCGGGTTGTTTGAAAAATGAGTTCGATTGTATTTTAGCGCTAAATAAAAGTAATGGTAGCAGGAGAGAGAGTATAGATTCTGATTCGCTGCTCCTGTTTTGACTCCATTGCAGACTGACCACTGATCCAATTTTTTGAGTTACTGAAAGCGATGAAAACTGATTTAACTGATTTTACGATAAAGCTAACGGGACGAATACCAAGCTTGCATTTCAGCTTTTTACTGTTTCGTTGACGTGACGCGAGACGCAGTAAAAAATCCGGTTCATCATAGCCATCATGATGAGTATGAATGTCAGTCATCCTTACGTGCATGGTCATCCATCATGACGATGACGACATTATTCAGATTATGTCATTTTTATTTTCTTTTTTCATAGAGTTTCTCATACTGATGGCTCTCCACCTTAAGGAAATGGATCTCAAAAGCAGCACCGCCCTGAGAATGGAGGTATAAGTCTTGGAATAAACTTCCCAAGCCGTTACACAGCTATAATGGACCCTGTAGAAAGGGCTGCCAAGGTCCTGGGTTCGAGTACCGGGCACAAGAATACAATAGCCTCTTCTTCTTCTTCGTCAGGCCTGAAGGTGGATTCTGATATTGACGGGCTTCTGGCAAACGCTGGATATATTGTAAAAGCCTCCGATTTAGCTCATGTTGCACAACGGCTGGAGCAGTTGGAGAGAGTTACGGGGGCGGTTCAAGACTCGGGAATAAATCTTTCTTTGTATTAAAGTGTATCTAGAACTTGATCCTTATGTTAGTCGAGATCGAATGGTCTGCATTAATCACAGAATTCACAAGTTAAATCACATCTAAGTGACATGAAATTCACAATTATTGGAGTGTGATTTCCAATTATAGAGTGGTTAACCTCGCAATGAACCTAGTGTATCATGAAATCCTAAAACTAGCAACGGTTTCCCTCCAACTCGAATAGATCTGCAGGATCAAGAAACCTTGGATTATGGTGCAAAGTCATCACATATTTATGCATGGTATTGTCTGAAATATACCATGGAATGATTTAGCTCATGTTGCACAACGGCTGGAGCAGTTGGAGAGCGTTATGGGGGCAGTTTAAGACCAATATTGGATCCTTCTGTTCGATCCAATATTTTCCAGGGATTGCCTCTATGTTCTGGGGATTCTTCCACACTCACGAACTTTCACGTGCAGAGCTTCGGTGCCCAGTCCAGTGACGAGGGTTCGAACCTCTCTATTACTCGCTGTGGAACAACACAGCAGGCCGTGGATAACTGGGCGCAAGAATCCGGGATTCGTGTGGTGCACTTGCTTATGGGATGCGCGGAGGCTATACAGAGAAACGATTTGAAGGTTGCCAACGATTTGGTTAGAGAGATTAGAATGACGGTGAATTATGCCCCTTGTGGAGCAATGGGAAAAGTGCCTTCGCACTTCGTTGAAGCTTTGAAACGGTGGATTTACGGATTGAATGGCGCAGAATCCATTCTGTCACAGGCAGATGCACAATCCGAGATTCTCAGACACATAATGCAAATTTAAAATTCTGAATTGATTGTGCATTAGCAAATTTAAAATTCTTACTTGGCTTTATTGTTGCTGTCGCAGTGGTTGTTGCTGTTTGCTGTCGCATGGTTGTTGCTGTTGCTGGATCAAGGTAGCTAGGATTTGGATGTAGTTTGTGATACTTCGTGCTATTTATATAGTTGTTTTTTTTTTCTTCTAATTTTCTATCTTTTTAGCCGACATAACATTGTAACTTTACTTATAATTTTTTTTTCTATTTTTTTTTAATAGCCGACATAACATTATGTAACGTTACGTAACGTTACAACGTTATGTAATGCTTCAACGTTACGTAAGGTTACAAGATCTACCCCATACTAGGCTGTAGAGAGCCTCTCGGCTCAATAACGTATGTAACATGTCGGCCAAAAATAATAGTGATAGTGAATATTATTG
>LPNX010790788.1:23176-94511 GCA_001517045.1 Pseudotsuga menziesii | reverse complement strand
GTTTTAAAACCATGTGTGGGGAAATGATGCAATGTTTGTTCCTAACAAAATAAAAAATATTATATGTTGGCCATAAATAATATTAAATATTAATAATAAGAAAATTATAAGTGGACCTTAAATAAAAGATGTGTCTTTTGGTTTGAAACCAAATCAATGGATACCTAAGAAGAGGTTAGATATTTGATCCATCTCGGGGCTTGATAGAGCCTAGGATTTGGATCTACACTGGTTTAGTGAACAATGCAAGGAAATTATGCCATCAATGATGTTTGAGGTTCTTGGACCAGTCTAAAGAGAAACCTTTGTATCTTTGTCAAATGTAAATATTATCATTTTTTTCACAACAATGATTATATATATTTTTACAATATTTCCCTTGAACTAACTTGGCCAACATTTAAAATAAGTTACAAGCATATAAAAAATTGGTTTTGCAAAGAACAAACCACATTATGCAAGATGTGATAAAAATAGAAATGTTCTTCTCCTAATAATTTGATTGAGTCGTCTTTTGTGTAGTATGCCATTAATTTCTGCACCTAAATAGTTTTTCAAGTAGTTAGAGAACATCTCTTAGAACCATCTTCACTCCCCATATTTAGCATGCATGCTCTTTATTGCACAAAGATGGTAGAATTTGATTCATCTTCTATTGCATTTTAGATCCCCTTATGTACCACGACCTACTCTCACCTTATCGTAGCATATATCCCACAATAACATTGTCTTTTCATTTACATGTGGAATTGAAGGCCTCTTTTCTAACTATTACCCATGGCTTTCCCTCTTATACCTACGACCTAAGAATCAAATCTACATGTATGGAAAATGAAAAAGGAATATTGATCCCTAGAGCTATGGACTCATTGTGTAATGGCTCGCAATGTTTTATTGTGTATAAATATGTAACTCCTTGCATTTACTAACTTTGGTTGTCAATACGTCATCTAAATGAGATTCTATAAATTATTTCCTATATGTTATTTTTCTAAGTTCAAAACTTGTTCTTGGATCTTGTTTGGATTTCTTATATCGACCATCATCCTTGCTTGAGGGGATCCCAATAATATTAATAATTGTTCTTTCTTTTAAATCTTCATCTCAACTTCTGAGGTTGGATGGACATCCTTTTAGTGAAAGGAGGGACACTGAGTAATTTTAGCTAGATATATTGCCATTCTTTAGTTTACTTGTTTCCTTTTGTTCATACATACTTGTGGAGATCAATAAATGACTCGTTGTTGTAATTTTCAAAAGGATATGGTTATTCCATGTATGAAAATAGGACTAACCCATTTTGATTGTGTTGTTTGTTGCTTGTTATTTTATTTCAAGTGCAATATGCATTTATTAGATTATATTTCACCTAGTATATGGGTTCTTACACACCTAGGAAACTAATTCACCCTCTCTCTCTCTCTCTCTCTCTCTCTCTCTTGGGTTAAACACAAAAAAATTGGTAGATGACCCTAATTGCCTGCTTATTACCTTTCTTGTTCTTGGAAAAGAGAAATATAAATCTTTTATTTTTTCATTTACTTATTGTAAGAGAAATGAGCCTAAATAAATATATTTATATTTGGATGTCTATTGTCACTTTAGCAACAATCCTATCCCATAAGATTTAAACTGCAAAATTTCCAATTCTTGTGAAAATGATTACTACAAGAAAGGAATACACATTGAGTTTAGGCAACTAATTTCATATTTCTCTACCATAGACTTTACATTCGAAACCTTTATCCCACATTTAAGAAACATAAAGTTGAGTTTGAATGGAAGTTGAGCTTGAAACCCTATTTCTTGATAAGATGCGCAAATCGTGAAGTTGACTCCAAATTTTATAAAGGATCCATGGATCTAAGGGATAATGAGCTACGGAGCAGTATACTAATGGTATCCTTCTTTATTTTATGCATCAACATTCCTTTAATTTTCATCATAAATGACCTACAAAAGATGCAATTTTAAGGATTTAACTCAACAATATCCTTGAAAAGGGAAAACTATTTTTTATTTTTTGAAGATTATTTTCCAATTGAATTGACAAACATCCAATAAATGATAACTAGGATTCCTATCAAGGTTCAAAACTTCTCAATTATGAAGAAAAATCCAAAATTAAATAGTAGTTTCCAAGCCTATAAAGATTTTTTTCTTGGTACATAACTTGCTCAAAGGTTCTGAATAGTAGCATCCATGATACTCATGGGTTATAAGCAACCACTCACATTCGGAGGAAAATGCACGTGATGTGTATTAAAGCAACTAGCGAGAACTCACAACTATCATTGAAACATAGCACGTGAAAAACAAGTAGAGTGGCCAAGAAATAAAAACCCATATCTAAAAAATAAATGATTTCTTGATCCTACTAAAACAAAGAAGATATTTAAGATATGAAAAAACAAAACCAAACTTCAAACAATGGGAAAATTTAAAGAACAACCCAAAGAGAAAGAATTCAAAGAATTCACCCGTATAGAGGCACCACTTCTGTTGTAGGGAAATTTACCTATAATAAATAGATATCCTTGATGTGTGGGTTGATCTCATTTCCAAAGAGAAAGAAAGATAACATTCCTACTTTTAATAGTTTATAAATTATGATACAAATGAAAGGTAAAATAAAGAGAAGAATACACTTGCTTATGTTTTCTCTTGTTCATTGTAAGAAACTTTAATAATAGAAGATAGTCCAATAGAATTCAATTTTGATATTTGCACACAAATCAAACCAACAAAAAAACCTTTCTCAAATAAGAAAAAGATAAAAATTCATTTACCTGAACCCTAACTAATTTCATGCTAAATACTTGACTTTGATGCTATCACCTTTGTCACTTGAGCTTGGGTTCCTCCAACCTCGATCACCTATGACTCTTTTTTGCACCAAGGATAATAATATTAATGTGAAAAAGGAAAGGATGATTCAAACCCTACTTAAGATGAAATTGGACTTGCAATACCAAGAGAGTTCCTTTACAGAAGAAAATATTATGGACAAATCATAACAAATATTGAATGATTTCTCTAATATAAGGGTGTGGTTTCCCTTCCCAACCATGGACCATTAATTAGACAAGTAAGAGGTGATTATAGTAGTTTGGGAGAGAAATCTAGTGTATATATGTACGGGCTCTATAGTATCTGCTTGAGGCCAATGCATTATGCATTTATTTTATTTTATTTTTCCATTTTGAGGATGTTCACATGTTTCTAACCAACAAGCTTCTTAGTTCTCACATGTTTCTAACCAACAAGCATCTTGGTGCTCAAATACAACAATGGGGAGCCAATAGCTAGTTAGTGCATGGACATATGAAGATACAAAGGGAGATTGTATGGGATTATTAATCAACTACAAAGGGAAGGGATTATTCAATATAAACACCCAAATTGGAATCACACAATCATTGTGGTCTAAAACATTAAAGGTTATATCCTGCAATTGAGACATGATATGGGTGTAGTTGTAGCATGACCTTCAACTTATTGTATCTTGGCTATTGGTTGACCATTTAAGGAAATGACAAATAAGCCTACCTATGACAAGATACATTAGCTTTGTGTAGGTGGTTGCAACATGTTGAACACCACCCTTAGCCATCAAGGAACTCAAATTCAAAATTTATTCTTCATTTTCCAATTGTATCACCCAGTTTGAACCACGAGTTGCTCTATAACAACAATGCTTAGATTTCATAAGCAATAAAAAATGGAATTGGCATGGCATGAAAAAAATTAATAAGAGAAACCCATTTAAATCCATCATCATGCTTATGCACACAAAAAAATCTTAACGAAATTCTTGAATTAAAGAAAAAATGTATGAAATAGAATTAACAACACATAATATAGAATAATACTCCATGAGAATCCATTTACATATACAATAACAAAGGTTTCCATCCAATATATTACTGCATTAGTAGAATTCACATATCTCTACTAAATTCATGGAATCAATAACATAAATAAAAACATGGACATTTTATCTAGAGAAAAAGACAAACACTTCTTTATAAAGTGAAATTTCCACCAAATTCATTTATTAGGAGATATTCATTTCCCAACCGTAGGAGTTTGTTGTAATTTACATTGTAATTTATTTAGTTCTCTCAACTAAACAATAAAAAGGTCAAACTTTCATGCTCGAATGTAGGCATGAAGAATGTGATCCAATGATTGAACTATGGGAACCTAGAGCAGTATAAATTAACTCAAATATGGTTAATTATTCTCATATGCGCATGATTGTTGGTTTGCAGAATGCTCTAGTCTCTATTGATATTGCAACCATGATTCTTCCATGTGGAACCAACTTATTTACTCTCATGATAGCAACAAATTACACAGCTTACCGTATATTCTTATTAGCCTAAATCTCATTCAATTCTTGTGGAGGCTTCATGAATGACAACCATGCAATTATGAAGGCTAGACCATAATCAAGATAATGAATGCAATGGAGAGAGGGAAAATTGGTTCCTTGTAAGAGTCTATATGGGCATTACAACCATGGTTCTTACATGTAAATCCAATTCATTGAATTACATAATAGCAAAAAACTCCCCATCTTACCTTATGTTCTTATTGGCCTCAATCTCATTCGATTCCCGTGGACGTTTCATGAATGAAAAACATGGGACTATAAAAGTTATACCATAATCAGAAGGATAAGTGCAGTGAATGGAGGGAATACTAGTTCCTTATAGCATGGAAAGGGTGTAGGCTCCATACTAAAATTATTTGCAAGGGATTTTACATATTTATATCCTGAGGTTACCATAACTTAACCACCCAAAAAACCATGCCATTAATTAATACAATACAACCTAGGGGTCAAAATCATTACTTAATACAATACAACCTAAGGGTAAAAAACTAGAGCATTGCAACAATGAAGTGGAAGCACTACGATACTAATCACTATCCCATGCACTATTTGCATACTCAAATTAAGCTACAACTACAATAAGAAATATATTTTAAATGGATGAGATTTCCAACATGCTACCTTATTACCATCTCCAAGATAGATTTCTCAATACAGCCACGAGGAAGCCTATTTACAAACTTTGTGGGGGTTTGTTTAGGACAAGAGCAAAGCATGACTATAAAATCATTCAATTCTTGTGGCAGTTTCATGAATGGAAACCTTGGAATTATAAAATCTAGACCATAATCAATATGATGAATGCAATGGAGAGAGGGAATACCAGTTCCTTGTAGCATAACAAGAGTTTGCAAGAAAATAACATTATGAAACAAAGTCATGGCCCATATTCTTCCTTTTGCATGAGACCATGCGCCTTCAAAAGTGATCATGTGCTTACCTTGCAACACCTCAAGTCGAAGGTTGGGAATATTTAAATAAACAAGTTATTGTATCCCCATGGAGCCCTTCATTCCCCTCGTGTTCATCAATAGACCCTATTTCTCCCTAGGAAATCTTTTGAAAGTTTATATCAGATTTAATCTTCCCTTTTCTTTTACACATAGATTTAAATTCCACCATGTTATCATATTTACATGGTGGTATATTAGGGACAACACAAGCACTCAAATCTAAGGTATTTCCTTTAGATTCATACTAGGAGTATTTACAAGGAATTTTACTTATTTACATCATGATGTAATATAACTTATCCCATTTATCTTGATACCCATCCGATAAACCACATCATTAAACTGAAGTTTGTGACTTAATATAATAAAACCCAGGCGTTAAAAACTAGAATATTACAACATTGAAGAGGTGGAAGCACTACTTATTAGGTAAAGAGGCCAATATCTATTGCATACACTACAAACAAACAAAATCGAAGCTCCTAAGTCCTTATGCCCATGGATCCATTCAACCATGAATGGTACAATGAAGAGTATGTTGAATATGATGAATTCAAAGGGGTGTATCAACAACTACAAGGTTATGAGAAATGAAAAAACAAAGACAATAAGGTTGATTAGCATATTTGAGATAGATTTCTATACATGATGAGGAAGTTGTGTGTCCAAAGGAAGAAACCCTACAGCTAATAAGGGAGGCTCATACCTCTAGGATGGATCTAGTTTTCATTGTAGGGAACAATACAACCAATTGTAAATGTATGTCTATTTATCCAAGATGCATGAGAATTTAATTAGGTTTATCAAAGCTTGTGCATTGCATTTTACACAACAAGCCTATTAACAATAGGAAATATGGAAGTATGTTATTTATCCAATATTGATGAAAAATTAGGCAATTTTATGAGAGCTCATGTATTGTGTTTTACACAACAAGCCTATCAATAGGAAGTAGGACTATACAATCCATTTACTAGTTCCTATAAGGCCACATTGAAGTATATTTACAAGATTTGTGACTACTTGTATGTGGTAGTGAATTGGCTAAGTAAGATGCATTTTCTAGTGGCTTATTAGAAAACAAAAGGATAATAAGCAACAAGTTTGTTGTTTGAGAGCTCTAAGTGCACTTTACGATCCCAAGGACCATCATATTTGATTGCGATACTAAATTTGTAGTATTTTATGGAATTCATTATAGGGGAAGTTGGATTCCAAATTGGATTTGTTGACATCTTTCCATCCTTGCTTACTTGAAACTATGGACAAATAAGAAAGAAAAGGTGGTGAGCATGACATTGGTACTAGGTTGAAAATCTTATTTATTTGCAATACTCCTATAATAGAGTTGCAAGTACTTCCACTAGTAATCCCCCTTTAAAAATGGAGTTGCACATATTTCTAATAATAATAAACCCCCGTAAAATTTTGTTTTGGGTTTTGCTATCATCACCTTTAGAAATTATGTATGTAATGTAAACTGAAGGAAAATATGAAAGAGCCTAAGTAATACAATAAATTCCAACAAGAGAAAATCCAAACGTCTCAAGAGAAGTACATGATAAAGAACGATGGAAATATAATTGAAAATCCTAAACTAATTTCACCCAAATAAGGAATGGAATGTCCATTAAAGAAGGAAGAGTCCAATTGGGAAGGGAGGCTCATACCTCCAACATGCAAGAAGCCAGTTCTAGTGCCTACACGACAACAAGGAAGTGACCTAGCTCAACTCTAGGATGAAAGGTGAACAATTATAAGTATAACAGGGCTCACAACCATTTCAAAAGCTAAAGAGAAATTAAATAGATTTTCAAGGCCCAACACCATTTTTCTTTTGGACTAGCTAAAACTTCCAATTTGACCAACTGAAATTTGTTCTTTTGATGATTACTTGATGAGACAAAGCCAAAAATATTTCTTTGGATTTCATTTAGTATGGATCTCAGTACTTTAGTCAGAGAAAGCCAATATAACTCTAGGTTTTTTCTAATATTGGTTTATCCAGGACCATCCGCCCATTGAGAGATAACCATCGCTAGCACTAGTGGTTAATTCTTCGATCAAAATGTTTCAGTAGCCATAGCCAATAATCAACCCTATAGCCATTTGGCTTGATATAATAACCAAGATATCTAGTTCTAGCAGATAATGGAAGCACCAAAACCTAGAAAATCCCACTAATCTTGGAAATAGTTGTTAAGCCTGCTCCATTCTCCAGGAGCAAAAATTTATGGGGATTTATGGACAACCCTCAAACATTGAAAAAATGAGTAATAAACTCATGATAATGAATTGATTCTTCAAATGATGCCAACCCAAATATCATGATATCATTGACAAACAACAAGTGGGTAATTAAGAGACTTCGCCCATACTTTATTCCAGTGATTTGTCCATCCAAACATGATTTCTTTTGTTGAATATGGTTGTCATTGATGTCAAAGGAGTTAGATAATTAAAAAGGATTAACAAAAGAAATGTCAATTCCAAGGTGAAATCTTGTTAAAATCGTGGGAAGACTGTTGTGGAAGATATTTTTGGAGGTCATGAAAAGAAAACACGCAATCCGCAATCTGCGAATCGCAATTATGGAATAAGTTGTGCGGAAGACGAATTACTGAAACAATTTTGAGAAAATTTGAAAAGCAGATCCGCAATATGCAACCCAAAATTATGGAAGAAGTTTTGCGCAAGACAAATTGTAGAAGTAGTTTTGAGAAAAGTGAAAAAGCGAAAACGCAATCCGCAACCTGCAATTGTGGAAGGAAGGAGTTCCTGCAGATTATGGAAAGGGTGATTGTGTAAATATTGTTGTGGAAGGTTAATTGCGGAAAGGATTGTTGTGAACACCACTTTGTGGAAAGATCATTTTGGAAGGTCAAATGCGGAAATATAGTTTGCGGAAATAAAAATGCAGAAAGGCCATTGCAGAAAGACAACTACGGAAGGTCATATGATGATAAACTTAAACAAAGTTAAAAATGATAAAAAAAGGAGTAATTTTGAATTGGTTTTTGTTTTAGAAAAATCACGATGAATATAAGTGACTGTTAGATGAAGAGATATGTTCGAAGGTATATAAACAATGCTTTAAACTTTCAACTTGGCGTCTTTGTACATAGGCTATTGAGAGATCCATAGGTGCACAAAAGTTAGAGGTCGACTTATGATATAAGGGTGGTTGGGAGGTGCTAGGGTAGGAAACAGGTCTGCAAGAGGGTCGTAGACACCTTCCAGTGGTAGCTGGTAAATAGAGTGTCGAAGCATCCTTTCAGTGGTAGCTGATAAATCAGGGGTTCATAGCCTCCTTCCAGTAGTTGCTGGTAAATAGGTCGTTGTATCATCCTTGTCTATAGTAGCAGGTAGAAACCATTTGTAAATATAATTTTGTAGTAATAGAAAGTGTTGGTGGTTTTCCCTATGGGGCTTCCATGATAATATTGTGTGTTATGTTTTTATTGTTTATTTAGTTTTAATTGATAAAAATTTAAATAGATTGATCAGTACTAATTCACCCACCCCCCCTCTCAGTATTGCTTGGTATTCCAACAATTGGTATTAGAGAAGGATATTCACTAAAATTTTAAACACTTTAAGAGAGATATTTTATCACTATGGATCATTAAGTAAAAAGGTCCTCCAAGGTTCCAATATTCAATGGAGAAAACTATGCTTTCTAGAGCATTAGGATGAAAATCTATATAATGTCTCTTGGACTAAAGGTTTGGATGTTTGTACAAACCCGATATATATATCCAAAATATCCTTCCACGGATCTTGAAGGAATACAACAATCTGGATACAATGCTAAAGTTGTTAATGCAATCTTGGTTGGATTAGCCAGAATAGTATTTGCCAAAGTGATGCATTGTAAAACAACTAAGGAGATCTAGGACAAATTGCAGACCATCTATGAAGGAGACATTAAGGTAAAAAGGGCCAAACTCTAGACTTTTAAAGCTCAATTTGAAAGTCTAAAATTGAAGGAAGAATAAAATGTTTCAAAATACTTTGAGAGAATTGATGAAGTCATTAATGCAATTCAAGGGGTAGGATCAAAGTTAGAAGAAAAGGAAATAGTTGAAAAAGTACTAAGATCACTTCCAATGATTTACAATTTGAAGATTTCCACCCTAGAAGATAGATATTATATTGACAAACACACCATGGAAGAACTATATGGGATACTCACAGCTTATGAAATGAGGATTGGGCAAGATAATTCTCAAAAGAAGGAAGAAACTTTTAAAGCATCTAAGGTAGCTAAGAAATCTAAGACAAATATTCAATCCGAAGAATCTGATGATGAAGAAGCACTTCTTGTTAAAAAATTTAAGAGAGGTACTGGTAAGTACAAAGGAAAATTACCCTTAAAATGATTTAACTATGGGTAAATTGGTCACTTTGCCTCCAAATTCCCTTATCCCAAACAAGAAGATGATGATGATGATTTCCATGAAGATTCAAAGAAGAACAAAACAATTTTTAAAAACAAAAACAAAAAGAAGACCTTTTATTCCATGGATGATAACTACTCAAATGAGTCTAGTGAAGATGAAGATGCTGAAGTCTTGTTCATGGGAGTAGAGAACAAAATATATGAAGATGAAGTAGAAATTGTGGTAGATCTTGAAGCAGAACTCATAAGTTCTCTTGAAGAATTAGGGAAGTAAAAAAGGATGTATAAGAAATAAAAAATTCATATGACATCATTTGAGGAGAAAAAAATGATGCAAAAAGAATTATTGTTGACTTAAAAACTTAAAAAGGATTGAAAGCAATCTAGAACAATAGCTGAAGAAAAGAGAGCAAGAATTAGAAAAGTTCAAAGTTGAACTGATCTTGCTTAGAAATAAGAAAAATGAAGAATCTTTTCAATCAAAGTTTAAGAGCAGCTCAAAAACTCTAGATGACAACCTAAGTTGTCAAAGCTCATTTAGTGATAAAAATGGACTAGATTATGACAAAGGAAAGAAGACTAGAGAATCCTCTATTATAAATAATGAAGGAAATAAGAGAAGTTATGCTGATGCACTTATGAGACAAATTGTAAAAGAATACAGTAAAAAAAATTATCTTTCTCAAAAGGAAAACAGGACAAATAATGTGCCAAGAAGACATCAACAACTCTTTTTGGGAAAGTGTTATGCCTGTAACAATTTTGGACATATATCTATAAATTGTAAGATAATGGTTCCAATTGGTAAAGGCATTACATCACAATCCCATTTCTATAAGAAGGAATTTATGAGAAGCAATCCAAAATGAAGAAATTATAATTCTTTTTCTCCAATACAGAGTTATATTATAGAATGTTACAAATGTGGTAATCAAGGACACATTGCTAGAAATTATAAACTAGTGATTCCTATGGAGAATGACACCACAAAATATCAAGGTAATGAGGAGATCAAGAATTGTAAAAAGAAGAATGTGTGGAATGTTCAATATCTCTATGTGCAACTGAAAAACAAAATCTATGGCATGTGGATAGTGGATGCTCAAAACACATGACAGGAGACCCAAATAAGTTTATAAGCCCGAAAAAAATAAAAAAGGAAAATTCACTTTTAGAGATAATATATCCCCTAAAATAATTGGGAAAGGTAAAATGGTTCTTAGAGACAAAATGAAAGATGAAAATGTCTTGCTTGTAAAGAAATTAAACCTAATATTTTAAGTGTGAGCCAAACATGTGATCAAGGAAACATATGTATATTCGATTCCAAGAAGTGTGAAATTAGAAGAAAAGATTTAGGAAAACTTGTTGGGGATGATGTGATAACTCCAAGAAATGTGTAAGCCTCTAACCCATGGGTAATGAGCCTGGGTGAGCCTCTATCCCACGGGTAATGAGCAACCCTACCCCAAGAAGATAACACATGGTTAAGAACTAAATTGTTTATGTGTTATAGGTAGGTTCAAATCAAGGAGTAAGGCATGTAACCTCTCTAATAGATGGTTAGAAGGTGTCTTTTGTCTCAATATCTCATACATTAACCTCAATTTTGTGTTGAGCTTACTGCTGGCTCTAAAAATGAATCATTATTGTTATTAATTAAATTAAAAAGTAACCCCTCTAATCCTAACAATTAATAATAAAATCTACATCAATTTGTTTTTAGTTTTTCTTTATATGAGACCATACTTAAATATTTACATCTCAAACTATCAACATGACAAATCAATTTATATGTGTGAAGGGTGATTCTAGTAGTCTTAGAGAGAAATCCAATGTACAAGAACAATGCAAATGGAATGAGAAATATATCAAAATAATATTGAATTCTTGAGATGAGGGCATGCAATTGACCTAGCTCAACTATGGGGTCAAAGGTTTACCATTATAAGTATAACATGGCTCACGCCAAGTTAAACATGGGGCTATGCCACATCAAGGCCCATACCTCAGGTAATGGGTAGGTAATGCTAAAAATATAAAATGATAATACATATAAGATATAGAGAAAATATAATCTCATGGAGACAATGGTAGTTGATTCCACTTGGGTTTTGGTGCTAGGTTCTTTCATTAGCTTCGCTACATAGGCTAAGTCAAGTGGGATTGTCTCCATGGAAAGGTAGCATGAGTAATTGGTAACATTACCAAGTTTGAAAGGGTTGAAATTGATTCCTCTAATTTCACATTCTTCTCATGGAGGTAATTTTGGGATGCCTCCCTTCCGATTCCTTGGTTCACACCTAATTGCTCACCCATATTTCTCTAGCTTGCATGCTCACCTCTTCTCTTCTAGCATTTCCCCTAAGTGATTTTCCAACCAAGTCTTCCTACTTGCAGAATGAAAATAATCGTAAGTGAGATATCCCTTTATATCTATCAAATTGTATTTATTGATGTCAAGGTTCTCTGTTGCAGCCTAGACCTCCCTTATTAGTGTGCAACAACAAGAATGCCACCTACCCATAGATCCATTAAAGTAGAGATTGGGTGGGAGTGGAGAGGGTTCGTAGGTGGTTCATAGAGAGCCAATGAAATTATTAATGTGAATTTGGGGAGGGTGTGATCTGGGATAATGGGGTGCTTGGAAGGGAAAGGATTTGTAGATAGCTGGACAAAGGAAGTTGTAATACCCTATTCTCAACCCTTTAAACTTGATCTTGTTTATATTGTAATTATGTGTGTTATTTATTTTTTGTTTCTCAACACCATGAGGTAGTTTCCATGGTTATTTTGAACAATGACAAACATTATCATTGTAATACAATTTAGCAAAAGGTTGCAATATTTACTAATGGGGAGGACACAAATGGGGATATGTGTCCACCAGGGGAAATGTATCATAGGTGTATGCTCATGGTACTAAGTTGGACTATTCTCTAACACCCCCCCTTAATCCTAACTTAGTACAACTTATACCAAAATATTATTGAGCCCTTGGCTACTAAGGCTCAAGTCACCTCATACAACAAATTTTTTTATTTGTCCACAGAAAACAAGGTAAGGAGGAAAACCACATGGTAACAAAACCTCCCCTAAAAAATGGACATGGAGCAAAATATGAAAGTGAATAACAACCATCACCATGTGTCACCCACTCCAAGAAGGGATCACATATAGGTGAATGTCTTTTATGTGAAGCTCTTGGTGAAAATGTTAGCAGTTTGCTCTGCAGATGGGCAATACTGCAATGCTATCACTTGATCATGCACTAAGCTCTAGATGTAGTGCATGTGTATCTAAATGTGTTTTGTCCTCAGTCTCTGCATTGCATTAGTGGAAATATTGATTGCACTTTGATTATCACACCAAATGACCATGGGTGAATCAAATGCAAATCCAATTCCCGAAGAATACCTTGCAACCACACACATTGTGTAGTTGCGTTCACTGCTCCTTTGTACTCGGCCTAACCTGAAGAGAGGGATATGGTGTGTTGTTTATTACTTGAAAAACATATGGTACCATGTTCAAGCATGAAGAAATAACCTGAAGTGTATTTTCTGTCAATGGAATGTTCATCCCAATCAGAATAAGTTAATCCAACTAGTTCCAGTGCAGACCCAACAACATAGTGTACCCCAAAGTGTCTGGTTCCTTGCACATAGTGAAGGATCCTTTTGGCACCATTCCAATGGATCTCATGAGGTTGCCACATATATATTGCAACAACACCTACAACATATTACAAATCAGGCCAGAAGTGTGTAAGATACAATAGAGTCCCAACTAGGGTTCTGTACAATGAGTTGTCCACCAATGGAGATGCACCAAATTCACCTAGTTTTATTCCTAAGAGGAATGGGCACTTGGCTGCCTTACATTCATCCATTTTAAACTTCAATAACAGGTATGTGACATAATTTGGTTGGATTACCTTTATCCTTGGTTCAAATTGCTCAATTTCCAATCCAAGAAATTGCCTCAACAATCTAAGGTCAGCCATGGAGAATTCACTGTAGAAAGAAGACTTAATTGATCCAATTTCTTTAGTGCGGCTACTTGTAATAAAAATATCATCAACATACAACAATATGAACAGAAATAAGTCACCAATTTTTTTTAAGTACAGATTAGGATCAGATTTACATCTTTCAAAGCCAAGCGAAAGCAAAAAATTATCCATCTTGGCATACCAAGCCGTGGGGGCTTGCTTAGGGCCATAGAGAGAATTCTTTAACCTGCATACAAGTGAAGGATTCTAAATGAAACCTTCAGGTTGCTGCATATATATCTCCTTGTGAAGGTCGCTATGAATAAATGCACTCTTCCCATCCATGTGGTGAACCTCCCAGCGCTTAGATGCAACAATGGATAAAACTAGCCTGATAGAGTCCATCTTTGCAACCGGTGCAAATTTCTCTGTATAGTCCACTCCTTGGAATTAAGAGAATAATTTAGAAACCAACCTAGATTTATACTTTATCTCTGAACAATCAGCATCCACTTTGGTCCTATAGACCCACTTGCATTGCACCGGTTTCTTGTTGGAGGGAAAGGGAAACCAATTCCCAAGTCTCATTGTCTTGCAATGATTTGAACTCTTCTTGCATGGTTTTTTTCCATATTGGGTCAATTGATGATTCCTGATATGTTTGAGGATTAGATCCAACTATCATGAATAATCTATCAAAAATATTCAATTCACAAGTAGAATATGCATTATGGAATTGAGATCTAGTCTTCCTAGAATCTAGTGGATCACCAAGTAGATCCCCAACTGCTTCAATGGTTTTCTCAGCCCACTTTGGCTGAATCGGTGAGTCATGATATGAATGCATGTCATCAATATCATCAGAAATATTAGAATTAGAAAAATCAGAGAAGGATTCATCACTTACATCATCATGGAGTGGAGGTTGTGAACATTCCCCTTGAGATAGTTCGGTCTCTTGCATGAGGTGTTCTTAGAACTGTACATTCCTTTCAATGAATGTCTTCTGAGATGAGGGATCAAATGATTTTCTCTTCTCTGGAGGAATCCTAGCCCAATCCTTTGAGACAAAGACCCTGAAATGTGAAACACTTGGCTTGTGACCACACCAAGCCTCATATGGTGTTTTTGCATCCAAAGCTTTGTGAGGAGATCTATTTTGTACATATGCAACAAAGTAAATGGCTTCATCCCATATCTTAGGATTCAAATCCTTTGCTTCCATCATACAAGTTTCCATCTCCTTGAGAGCCCTGTTCTTGCACTCTGCAATATCATTTTACTGTGGTGTGTAGGGCACCTAATGTTGCATTTGGATGCCACGTTATTCAAAAAGCTACTATAAACTCTTGTTCACATACTCCTTTCCATTTTCAGTCATAAGGACCTTGATCTTGTTCCCACATGAATTATGAACCAGGGATTTCCAAGCTTTGAGAGTCTCAAAGACTTCCTATTTTAATTAAACATAAGGTAAAGAGTTCGGACATGTGATGACCATATCTAAAGTTGATATATGGAAAACGTTTGGTTGATATGTTAATTATTAAATATTTGGTCATGTGATATGATCAGAAGTATAAGGTTATGATTGGTTTGTACTTTGGTTGACCTTAGCCATAAAGTTTTTATGTGGATGTGAGTTGACAGCGCAGCCAGGCCCTTAAGGCTCGCCCAAGATTCAATCTCAGTCATCCACTCGTGCACATGATGGAAAGGGTTTTTGTTTAGGGTTTAATATGTGTTTTCTTTGTCTGAAAAAATCATTTTGTGGTTAATCGATCTACAAGTTCTTTAGAAGAGACTCTATCCTTCATGGCGGCTCTGTAAGGTTCCTTGGTNATATGTGTTTTCTTTGTCTGAAAAAATCATTTTGTGGTTAATCGATCTACAAGTTCTTTAGAAGAGACTCTATCCTTCATGGCGGCTCTGTAAGGTTCCTTGGGGTAATTTCCTACCAGTCGCTAATGCCCTTCCTCATGTTTGATTCCCAAGGTGTAATGGAGGTTTCCTCGATGTTGATGGCTTCCAATAGCCATAGCTTATTGGTTGCTGTGACTCGAAATTGACCAACTTATTCGGCCTTACAGCAACTGCCTTTTACTAGGTTAAAAAAACATCTAAATTCTTCAAATGATTTTTTAATGTGTTTTGTGAACTCTCAAGTTGTAAAGATTGATTGGTGTTTATTTTTCTTTTAGGAAGAGGAGGGATAAGGGCATCTAGGAGGATCCAACCCCTGGCCCTCTCTGCATTTAAACATCGAAATGTTATTTATACTTCAGCCATTTCCTTTCACTATTTCAATAAATGAAGTTATGATTATAACTTTGTAGTTGGAAAAGTTTCAGGTTTAAGGGACACCGACGAGGATGGCGACAGGGTCACCTTCTCCTGGGCCTGCTACAAAAATAAAAAAAGGTGAATAACCTCAAGACTTTTACTCTATTCATAATTTATTTACCCATTTCTTGTTTGTCTAGTCTTGACATTTTTCTGTGGTTAGTTGTGTAGGTGGCTCCATTGTGGATGCTACCCAAATTTAACATTGGTTTGTTGGCCAATGGTGATTGGGTTCATTTCCGTGTGCTAACCATGACTTCGCCTTATTGTAATATAAGTGTAGACTGTAGTTTATGGTTTTTACCCTTACGAGTTTATAATCCGATTAACGGAGGGATTCACAACCTCTCTGCTTTATTGTTTGACCTTTTAGAACTTCTTGGTATACATATTATTTGGATTTTAACTGTCGCGGGTGCTATCTTTGATGGGATTATCCCCACTTCGTTTTGTGTTGTTTTTGAACCTATTATATACTGGGGTTCTTTGATAGAATGGTGGATTCCATCGATGGTGGTCATTCAGGCACCAAGATTTCAAATCCTATTTGTTTAAATTTGATATTAATAGAGGAACGTGACCCTTAGGGTTTGTGCCAAATTCTAATTTGTACGCTTTTGGTATTTGTCCATCTTTTGAAGTTTAAGATAATATCTGTCATGATTTTGTTTCTACGAAAATAATTGGAAAAGACCGCCCTCGGTCTGTACCATTCAATTGTTTGAGTTTTTTTTTTTTTTGAATGATAGTTCATGTTACTAAAATAATTTTATACAATGTCTTCCATCTACTATGGTCTTACTATTGCATATTGGACATTTAGATGGTTTCATTGATTGTAACAGATTTGAAAATCTTGATTAGAATTAGGTAGAGTAGATTTGGTTTTAAAGTAAGATTGAGTCATGGGTTTAGCTATGAAATCATGAGCTAGATGCTTAAAGAAATTGTGGTAGCAGATAAAAGATTTTATGTTGATACCCTTGACTTCAGTTAGGGACAGATAGTTAATTAATAATTGGATATTTATGATTCAATATTTTGTATAATTAGATATTTATGATTTCATATATTGCATATGTAATTATTCCACCAGATTACGTTGAGTCCCACTATTGGCATTCTCAATTTGTATTGGGGGTTTTTGAAATGAGATCAATTAAATAAGTTTTGGATTTATGGAGACCTCTCGGCTCTTAACCTGTTAAGAGAATAACCAGTTTTATAGTACTTCCTATTGTTAATTTATGAAGACGAATACTTGGTTGTGTTATTTGATTTATTTTGTTTTAACAATTTCTCTGTGAGTTTGTTACAAAATATAGAAAGTGTTCTTTCTATCCGTTCTGTTGTTAATTAACTAAGCATATAATAGAACATAATATGATTATGTTTTTTAAATGGTTTATATTAACATATTGTTTTTTGAACATAAGCAACTTAATATATACCATGTAATTAGATATTTTGTTCAATTTTCTAATTGTTTTAATCAACACATATTGCACGAAGTCTTGATTCAGGTATGGACGACCGAACAGAGATTCATTAAGAATACTACAAATACTAAATCAAATTATTTTACAGACATGAATATAACAATAGGAAAGAGTAATTAGATTCGATACATAATAGGAAATATATTGAACAGATGCATAATAAGATCGATATTCTATAAAAATGCATAATAGATCAATATTATGTTTAGATGCATAATAGATTAATATTATATTCAGATGCATAATATGATTTTTGCTAAAAGAAATAGTTACGATTCATAGTTAAACTAGAAATCCTACTATAACTAGTTTTAAATAGATAAGAAGTAGGATAGGGAACCTGACACCACTGTTGGGAAAACAAATATGATATAGTTGTTCCTCCCAACCAACTCCTAGAGCAGCCAAGTCTCACTTGCTCTAGAACCCCCGAGCGTGTTTGTTGAACCACAAGAGAAAAATCCACATAATGTGACATCTCTTGCATTATTAGATCAATTCCACGTCCACTACTAGCCTCCTACTTGCTAATGTACATACTATTATATAGTATTTTTCCTAGGACTTGGTAATTTATGAGTTTCCTACTCTTTAACACTTCACAAAGAGTTGTGACCTGATTTTGGGGAAGATGCCTCCTGCATATTGAGTTCTCACTCAGCAGCTTCAACCAACTGTATTTTCCCCTTGTGGGTTTGCAAACTCTTTCAACATCTATTTCAGTTCTGATTCCCTCCAGTATATTTATTAGTAAAAGAATAATTTGTTACATATGTTTTTGACTTCTTGTCAAATATATTTTAAAATACAAATAAAATATTCAAAAAGAATTAAATAACAGTTTATTTAATATTGGTGTATTACATACACCTACCCTTAGACGATAACACCGTCCTCGGTTTTATTATTTTTATGTCTTTATTCTTCCCTCTCTTCATCTTGAAATAAGATTGGATATTCCTCCCGCATATCAATTTCCAATTTCCAAGTGGACACTTCTGGACTAAGGTGCTTCCATTGCACCTTGACTTGTCTGATAGTACAGTTACTGATTAAAAGTTCTCTCATGTTGAGAATATGCTCTGGTCCCACCTGGAACTCTCCTTCGATTTCCACCCATATAACATTCCAATCAATCACATGAGTAGTATTGTGAACACATTTCTACAAAATGGAAACGTGAAAAAAATTATGTACTTTAATATTAGGTGGTAGGGCTATTTGGTATGATATCGGCCCTAATTTCGCCAAAATTTAAAATGGCCCACAATACCTGGGTTCCAATTTTGAATACCTGACCAGTCTTAGGGAGCTTTTATTGGGTTTTACCTTTATATAGACATGATAACCTACCTAGAACTCTTGAGGAGTTGTTTTCAAGTTAGCATAACTCTTTTTCTTGTCTTGTGCAGCTTTCAAATTTTTTTGTACCCATTTCACGTTTAGTTCCATATCCTTTAACAATTTAGGTCCTATGATTAACCTATCTACTGGACTGCTCCAAGAAATTGGAGTATTATGTTTGCATCCATACAGAATTTCAAAAGGACTCATTCCAACTGATATTTGAAAATGATTATTGTAAGCAAATTCTACTAAGTGTAAGTAATATTCCCACTTACCTAGTTTGTCCATTACATACATTCTAAGCATGTCTTCTAGGACTTGGTTTACTCTTTCATTATTTCCATCCATTTGTAGATGATACACAGTGCTAAAATTCAATTGTGTGCCTAGTTCTTTAAAGAAAGTGTTCACAAAATTCCCTGTAAACTTTACATCTCTATCTGAGATTATTACCTTAGGTACACCATGTAACCTGAAAATTTATTTCATAAATATATCTACAATGTTAACAACCTTGTAAGTATATTTTACTGGAATAAAATGAGCCGCTTTACTTGATTTGACCACTATGACCATGATTGAGTCGTGTTGCCTAAAAATTTTAGGTAGACATGTTATGAAATCCATGCTGATTATTTCCCATTTCCATTACAGAATGGGTAGCGGTTGCAGTAACCCTGTTGGATGTTGATGCTCTTCTTTTACCTGTTGGCATTTGATGTAGTGAGCTAAATATTTTCTACCTATTTTTTCATGTTAGGCCAAAAGAAATCATTTCTGATCATGGTGATCATCTTCTAGTATCTAGGGTGTCCTAAATATGGTCGTTTGTGTAACTCATTCATAACAGTTAATTTAATTTCTGCTTCATTTGGTACGTATAATATTTTTTTATGTAGTAGTAATCCTCTTCCATTCAGACTAAAATTTGTTTGTATTTGATTCTTTTCATTTTCAATAGTCTTTTCCTTTAAGTTTTGGTATTATTTATCAATAAAATTTGCATTTGAGATTTGGTTTTACAAATCTGATTCGTAGTTGCTACTTGCAAATAGTAAATTTGTCTGATGACTTAAAGCATCCACAACTTTGTTCTCTTTCTCTTTTATATGTTTATTTAGAAGTCATATTCACTTAAAATTGACAACCACCTAGCTTGTCTAACATTTAGGTTTTGTTCATCAAACAAGTATTTTAAACTTATGTTATCTAACATTAACAAAAAAATTCTTCCGATGAGGTAGTTCTGCCACATATTTAGTGCATGTATAATTGCAGCAAGTTCTAAGTCATGTGTAATGTAGTTATTTTTATGTTCTTTTAACTTTCTAGAATCATAGGCCATGACATAGTTCTCTTTAATTAATGTCCCGCCTAATCCTTCCTTACATGTGTCGGTGCATGTGATGAAATATTTAAAAGCGCCAACAATGTTTAAAATAGGAGTGGTGGTTAATGGATGTTTTAGTTTATTAAAAAAATTTGTAAAATTTTCGCTCCAATCAAATTTCTTACCTTTATTCTATAGTGAAGTTATAAGGTAGGCTATCTTTGAAAATCCTTCAATAAAATTTCAGTAATAACCCGTAATCCTCATGAATGATCTTATGTCAGTTACATTTTTAGGAACTGGTCATTCAATTATAGCCTTAATCTTGTCGGGGTTGACAGATATTGCATCCCTAGACACTACGTGTCCTAGATATTGAATTCGGTCTTTAAAGAAGTCTCATTTGTTAAACTTAGCAAACAATTTTTGTTCTCTTAATACTTGTAAAATTATTCTTAGGTGTTCTTCATGTTCCTGATTATTCTTCGAGTAAATTAGTATGTCGTCGATGAATACGACTACGAATTTATCTAAATAGTTACTCATAATACTATTCATTAAGCACATTAAAGTTTCATGTGTGTTTGTTAAACCAAATCGAATTATGACAAACTCGTAATGACCATATCGAGTTCTAAAAACATTTTTAAATATGTCTTCATCCTTGATCCATACCTGATGGTATCCATGCCTTAGATCTATCTTGGAGAATAATGTTTCCCCTTGGAATTGATCAAATAGATTGTCTATCTAGGGTAAAGGATATCTAATTTTAATAGTCATCTTGTTTAATTGTCGATAATCTATGGATAATCTTAAAGTTCCATCTATCTTCTTTACGAGTAAGACTGGTGCTCCCCATGGGAAAACACTAGGTTGAATGCACTTCTTGTCAATTAGTTCTTGCAATTACGATTTAAGTTCTGTAAGTTATATTTAATTCATCTCATAAGGAGTTTTTGATATTGGTACCCCTCCTAGTATCAAATCGATTGTAAAGTCTATGTCTCTTTTTGGAGGTAGTCCAAGGACTTCTTCCGAAAAGATGTATTTAAAATATTTTAAGATAGGTATATCCTTTATTTTAAGTTTTTTTATCATTATCCTTGTCATCCATTACATAGACTACAAATAGTTTACATCCCTTATGAACAGATATTTTCATTTGTAAGGCGGATATTTCTTTGATCGCAACCTTTCTGGGAATTTCTTTTACTTTAATTGTATTTCCATTATCATCCATGCATGTAAATTTTTTATCTTAACAATTCAAAATAATTACGTTTTTTCTAACCAATCCATTCCTATCAGCATATCATAGGAACCTAATGGAAAAATATTTAACTCAACATGTGTATTCAATTCATTCATCATAACTTCACAGTTTTTCACATAACTAATGACCTTCCGTTTAATACCTTTTGCTAACTGTACCAGCAAAGATTTTTTAATTTTTTCTTGTGATAATTTACATAATTCAACAATCCTAGGTGATACATAACTCAATCTTGGACCTGGATCAATTAGTATGGAAATGGGTTGATTTTTTTATCATACCTTCGATTTAGACCTTTGAAGTTTGATGGTCTGCTTGTCGATTCTCCAACGCATCACTGATTCTAGGCATTCTTCTCGCCATATCTCCAATTGTAACAACTTCTTGAATGGAGTGAAAATTATTAAAAAAAATATTTCTTATAGGGCAGTCTTTAAAATAATGTGGCTCGCCACATTCCCAACATTTTAAGGGTTCCCTCTGTGCAGTGTTTTTATTAAATGTAGTGGGAGGTTCTCTTTCTTTTTATGCATGGTTTTGTGGTTTAAAACTTTTATAATTACTACCTTGGTACCATTTATAAAAACTTAGTATTCTTATTTCTTTGACCAAAGTTGTCCCATATTTTAGTTTTCCAATTAGGTACATTTTTTGTTTTATTCGTATTCTGATCATAACATAAATTCACTTTTCTCATTGCTTCTTAGAGCATCTTTGGATTGTCGTACTCAATCCTCTCTTTAAATATAAGAGGTAGGCATATGAGAAAGAACTGCATTTTTTGTTTTTAATGTATTATATATGGTACATAACGAAACAAACTTAGGAATTTACTACAAAATTCCTTCATGGCTATATCACCTAACCTTAACTCGTAGAATTCCTTAGCTTTTTCTTCATAGTATCGTTCTGAAAAGGTACTTTCATTTATATTGCTTCGTAAAGGTTTTCCATGTCATGTAACATTCTTTTATAATTTTTACCCTTTTTATATCTTGCCATCAAATATATTCTTTTCTAGTTAAGTTATAGATGGCCATTTTCGACTTCAGTTCATCGGAATAGTTATAGATCTAGAAGTATTTCTTCATTCTAGATTACCAGGCTTCCACCTCTTCTCCTTTCTCTATCTCCCCGTTAAACATACGAGGTTTAATTTTTTTAAATTCCTTATAAATATCTTCATAGGGTTGGCACTTATTTTTATTTTTATTACTATCACTACTTTCACTAGAATTTTGATCTTTTTATGTGAGGTGTTTGGCTGATTTATCAATGGAAATTTCAGCCCCATGACAGGAAAATTCCAACTTCCTTCCCTTACGTTTGTAAGGTGTATATTTTTCCTTATTAAGTTCAGGTTCTTTGTGTTTATATTTTTCATTAATGTGTATTTCAGACAACAAAATGTTATTTAGTTCCTCTTGTGCTTTCAGAATTCTTTCATTATCTTCCCTACCTCTTCTTAATTCTGATGTTAGGTCTTTAACTATTCATTGTAACTCAAATGGGTTGTCTTTTCGAATCTCATTAAGATTTACCCAAATTTCACCCTCCCTTATATTACCCTTTTCATTGTTCACAGGATTTCTAGGACGAGATTCTTCTTCCGCAGCCCTTCCTACATCTGCCATAATTTCCTGCAAAAATAAAGTTCTCCTTCTCTTCCTGCTTCGTAAGGGAATCAAACCACAATAGTTTCCTGGTTTATCAGCTTTAGTGTTGGGCCTGTTTAGGAGAAGTGTTGTAACCTTGCTTTGATACCATTCTGTCAAGAAAAAAAAATTGATATACATATAAAAACATCTTTATACTCCTAGCATGTAATAGTTATTGTATCATAAGTTACTTATACAGTTTCCAATACTATTCTTTGACAGGTTAAACAAAAATGTGGATGTTTGTAAGGTCATCGACATGCCATCGTCATACTTGAAGTTGATGTTTTGTTACTTTTTACATTTATCTCTTTAAATGATTGATTAAGGGATTGCTTAGCCATAGGACTAAGTCTTGACCATCTCTTCCCGCCTCAACTCATTAAGCATGATGTTTATGGTGCATAAATTAGGAAATCAAAAAGGTTTGGGAGACTATGGTGTATAGTCTTGATCCCATGATTTAACTTGTAAAAAGGTTATAAGGATCCAAGGTATAACCCTTGTCCTTTGTGCAAAGTGTAAAGTTTAAAAACATGAAGCATAAGGTAAATATTTGGGACATGTGATGACCATATCCGAAGTTGATCTATGGTAAAGGTTGCCTTGATATGATAATTATTAAGGGTTTGGCCATGCGATATGATGGGAAGTACAGGGTTATAATTGGTTTGTATTATGGTTGACCTTAGCCATAAAACTTTTCCTTAGATGCAAGTTGGCAGCGTAGCCAGGCCTTTAAGTCTCGTATGATATTAAATATCGGTCGTCCACTTGTGCACATGATGGAAAGGGTTTTTGTTTAGGGTTTAATGTGTTTTTGATTTTTATGAACACTTCATTTTGTGGTTAATTGGGTTGTAAGTTCTTTGGGAGAGATTCTGCCCTTCATGGTGACTCTGTAAGGTTCCTTGGTGTAAGTTCCTACCAGTCGCTAATGGCCTTCCTCATGTTTGATTTTCGAGGTGTAATGGAGGGTTCCTCGACATTGATTGCCACCAATATCCATAGCTTGTTGTTTATTGTGACTCAAACCTGACACCTTATACGGCCTTGCAACTTATTTTTACCAGGTAAAAAAAAACATCTAAACTATGGAAATGATTTGTTAATGTGTTTTGTGAACTCTCGGGTCATAAAGACTGACTGGTGTTTATTTTTCTTGTAGGAAGAAGAGGGATAAGGGCGTCCAGGAGGAGTCGACCCCTGTCCCTCTTTGCATTCAAACATGATAATGTTATTTATACTTCAACCATCTCCTTTCACTGTTTTAATAAAACAAAGTTATGATTCTAACTGTGTAGTTGGAAAAATTTAGGTTGTAGGGACATTGGTGGGGACGATGATAGGGTAACCTCCTCCCAAGGCTGCTAAAAAAATAAAAAAGGTGAATAAACTCAAGACCTTTACTCTGTTCATAATTTATTTACCCATTTCTTGTTTGTCCAAGCTTGGCACTGCTATGTGGTTGGTTACGCAGGTGGTTCCGGTATGGATGCTACCCAACTTCAACATTTGTTCATTGGCCAACGATAACTGGGTTTATGTCCATGTGGCAACCAAGCCTTTTCCTTAATTGAAAGATAGTGTAGACCGTAGTTTATGGTTTTTACCCTTACGGGTTTATAATCCACTGGATGGTAGGCTTCACAGCCTCTCTGCTCCATTGTTTGACCTTTTAAAACTTCTTGGTATAAATATTATTTGGATTTGAACTGTTGTGGGTGCCATCTTTGATGGGATTATCCCCACCTCGGTCTGTGTTGTTTGTGAACCTATTTATATACTAGGGTTCTTAATAGAATAATGGATTCCATCGATGATGGTATTACAACCACTAGGATTAGTAATCGCTTCTGCTATGTTTCTCTTTACATTTTATAGTTTTATAGAGTTCTAAAAACAAATTTTCAGATCCATAATTTCAGGATCTAGTATGGATAAAATAGTTACAAATTGACTAGATAATAAAAACAAAAATTATGCATGATTTTGATTCATCAAAAATAAATCCTAAAGATAATTTCTAGTTGTTATTAATTCTTGCACATGATCTAGGAACTAGGAATCAAAATCATCAAAGAATTATTAACAAATACTCATGAATTGGAAAATAACTAGAACCAAAATTGGTTTCCTCTCTGTATATTTAATAAACAATAAAGGGTTACAATTTCCATGCCGAGCAATGGCTTAACTCCATGAATAATTCGAATACCTAAGGGACAATTCGAATTCAATGAGTGAATCTAGCTTAACTGACTCTTTGCCATGCAATCTCACTCAGTTAACCACTTGACCAAAACCCTAATTGACTCACCAAACCCTAACTGAAGTCGGAGTGCAATAAATGACTTAACCTCAACTGAAGGAGATCAAACACATGTCATAGCAAACCAACCATCAAGTGCTAGTACTGCATGACTCCAATGAACCCTGATGAGGTTAACTGAAGCTGAACTGACCATCAGAAGTTGTTGGAGGCGCCTTGTTGACTCCAGTTCATTAAATAATAATAAATAATCATTAAATAATATATTTAATGAATGGAGGTGCCTTAACTGACTATAACTAACTGGTTGAACTGATTGTAACCACCAGTTAGCAATTAGGTGCATTAATGTCACAAAAATCACCCCTGGAGTGCTCCAGTTAGCCTCCTTGACTGTAGGTAGGTGTGGGTGTGACTGGATGATGGAAATTAATGCTCCACTGATGTCAATTAAACTTAGGATAGTGGTTTAACTAGGCCAATTTGACCAAAAGAGTGTGTATTATGGTAAATGTCTCCAACACCCCCCCTTAAGCTATACTCAGGAAGAGTTAGAAAAAATAGATGCATAAAAATGCTAGGGCCTTGGCAACAAAGGCCATAGGTCACCCTGTACAATAAATTAACTGCTTAATATAACCAAGGAAACGGGGAAAACCTCATGGGAAAAATACCCCCCCTCAAACTAAGAAGTAAATCAAGAATTGGTTCTTCTATGCAGCAGCATCTTAAGACTATGCATGTGAACCTATGAATCCAAACTAAATGAATATGTCTGGAGGAATATTCCACTTTGGAAGAAGAACAATGCACTCAACTGAATCAGAAATATAAACAGCTGCACGGTGAAAACTGGACCCATGTAGAGCAACTGAAATCATCTGAAGAGAGAGCAAAGGTTCTTGAGGATTCGAACCATGTGTGGAACACTAAATAAACTAATATGTTGCATCCTTGAACAGAAAACCATGAGTGGTAAAATCAGCCCCAATTTTTAGGAGCAAGTGTCCAAGCGGATGCAGAATGTCTTCCTCTTTACTAGTTCTGTGAGGAGATGAGCTTGTGACCAAAGGTAGAGAATCCCTGGGACTCTGGAGAGTGAATGATTGAGCTTCATAATATGATATAGATTCTTAAATATCTAATTATTCACAAAATAAAATATCAGCAACCTCATAAGAGGAAACTAACACCAAATCCCCATAAGCAAATTTGAAGAAGAATTGCGGTACTTGATTTTTCACACCGGAATTGGTGAGAGCAGCTACAAGCATGACTGAAAGCTCTTGAATTTTAAAATATGAACAAAATAATATCATATCAGAATGTAAATCAGATCTAAATAAGTTCACAACATATCCAAAAATATGAAATGAAATCAAATCCCCAGCAACAGTTTTGTAGGAGACTTGCGGTACTTGTTTCTTCACACCGTTGATGAGAACAACTACAAGCAGTACTGAAGGTTTATGAATCTGAAATTTTGAACCAAGAAATATCAGATCAGATCCAAATAATATAATATCAGATCCAATAAGGTTCATATCAGATCCAAAAGTATGGTCAACCGAGACGGTGGATGCACAGTTTTATTCTTCTTCAAAATTCTGAATTTTGGTGCATGCAATCCTGCAGGAATTTGCTGGAAGATCTAGATCATGGGAAGCGAATGTGTCACTCTTATAATCTGATATTTCTTCCAAAATATCCAATTTTTTACATATTTTCACACCAGCAGCAACATTAGAGGAAGAAAAATCAAATTTCTCTTCACTTTCAGAAGCAATTATTGGTAAATTTTGCACAGAATTAAAAGGAAAATCACCGATGAATGTTTGCATGGAAGTGCAGTAGTATTTTTCTTCAATATCAGAGATTCGAATGTCTTCTTCTGTTTCAGCAATATGAGAAGATGAGATATCAGAGATCTCATGAACTTCTGGAGCAGTAGGAGAAGGAGTCACTTCATGGAGACTTTCTTCAATTCGAATTGAATGTGTAGAAGATTCTGCTTCATCTTCATCTTGAACAACTTCATCAAAGAGAGTAGAGGCCGAGAATTTTGAGTAAAGAACTCTTGTGATGCTGGCTATGATTTCCAAAGTACTATTATGATCCTCATTGTGCTTGCCAAAGGTTCTGTCCAATCTTGTCCAGAGATCCTTTGGGTATTCAGCAAAATCAATAACAAAGTACAAGCTATCAGAAAGGGCCAGACATATTGCTCCAAAAGCTCTGTCACCGTCATTTAGCCAGTCATTCTCATTCTCATAAGACTCTTTTCCAAGTCCAATAGAAACCTCATAGAGACCTCGTCTCTTCAGATATGCAATCATCTTCAACTTCCATTCCGAATAGCTTGTGAATGGGGTGAGAAGAGGGATTGATGAGTCCATTTGAAGTTGTACCTGATAAAACCTGCAAATCAAAACAAAAGGGGCACCGTAAGGTTGGACAACCTGCACATTTTAGGCTTTCATCACACCCATCATAGTCAATCAAGCAAGCTTAATCAACAAGTTCTTTACTTGAGATATTGAGTGGTAAGCCTTGGCTTCTGGTGCAGGGCTGGATTTTTGAGCTATTGCTCACTTCTCATGGAGAAATCTGTCAAAAATCTTGTTTTTGAGAGATTGATCTTCGTCTCACTACATGCTATGATACCATATTAATTCTTGCACATGATCTAGGAACTAGGAATCAAAATCATCAAAGAATTATTAACAAATACTCATGAATTGGAAAATAACTGGAACTAGAATTGGTTTCCTCTCTGTATATTTAATAAACAATAAAGGGTTACAATTTCCATGCTGAGCAATGGCTTAACTCCATGAAGAATTCGAATACCTAAGGGACAATTCAAATTCAATGAGTGAGTCTAGCTTTACTGACTCTTTGCCATGCAATCTCACTCAGTTAACCACTTGACTAAAACCCTAATTGACTCACCAAACCCTAAATGAAGTCAGAGTGCAATAAATGATTGAATCTCAATTGAAGGAGATCAAACACATGTCATAGCAATCCAACCATCAATTGCTAGTCCTGCATGACTCCAATGAACCCTGATGAGGTTAACTGAAGCTGAACTGACCATCAGAAGTTGGTGGAGGTGCCTTGTTGACTCCAGTTCATTAAATAATAATAAATAATCATTAAATAATATATTTAATGAATGGAGGCACCTTAACTGACTGTAACTGACTGGTTGAACTGATTGTAACCACCAATTAGCAATTAGGTGCATTAATGTCACATAGATCACCCCCAGAGTGCTCCAGTTAGCCTCCTTGACTGTAGGAGAAGGCTAATTTAGCCTCCTTGACTGTAGGTAGGCGTGGGTGTGACTGGATGATGGCAATTAATGCTCCACTAATGTCAATTAAACTTAGTATAGTGGTTTAACTAGGCCAATTTGACCAAAAGAGTGTCTATGATGGTAAATGTCTCCAACAGTTGTAACTTATAATACCTATTGATGTCCATGAGACGAGCCAAGTTTTTTAAATATACTTGTATTATCTTGAACTTCTGATGACTATGCAAAATAACTAGAGCTTTGACCAAATATTTTTTGATCCTTTGATGCACATTCCTCAAAATTGGATATGGACTCACACATAATGTGCTGCTTCAGCCAACACATCTAATCCATCCAAAGCTTGTGATTTCCTTTTTAAATGTGAACATTCCTTTTGCATGAAACAAAACCTCTCCAAAATCTCTTCATTTTTCTTTGTGAGTACTTTGTTCCTTTTCTAAGCCACCTTTATTCTTTTAACCGCTTCTTCGACTACCTAGATCAATTATGCATAATTTGTATTTAACTCTTGAAGGTATTTTTTCAATATTTGTTTCACCTACATCATCTTGTCGTTGGTTTCATTTATATGTGCATTATGTATTTTATATTGTTGAAGCTTTTTCTGTAAACTCTCTATGTTTAATTCTTCTATGGAATGACTTTCATGTACAAGTTTTTCCATGGGAAGATCCACCTCTGTTGTATTACCTTACCTATTAGAAGAATGAACTAATTCTAGCCTTATATTCACACATGCTTCCTTTCTTTTAAAATCTTCAGGATCTAGTTTTGTTTCATGTTTTTAGCCCTCTACCATAGTAATCCCTTTAACTGTGTAATTTCCTTCTAAAAGGTTTAGGAATTTCTTGATACAGTTATCATTTTTCTCCAAAACCTCAGTTAACATTTTTCTACCTTCTTATACTTTTGATATACCTCATATGAGAAATTCTCGATGCCAATTATAATGTCTTACTTAAGTTTAAGGTTAAGCAAAACCTTCATATTAAATCTCATTTATTGGTTGCTCTCGTTTTAGGTCTCCAGTTATTAATTTCAAGATTCAAGGCAAAGGTATGAAACACTTCAAGCATAGAGAACAATTGTTCAAGTTTACCTTGCGTCATCTCCTTACATGTTGATTCTGTTCCAATTACTTCAATCAACCCAGGAATGTTGATGGTGTTTTTCTCCTGCCTTATATATTGAATGTCACCTTCAAGAGTTGAAATTTCCTGATTTTGAATGGTTTCCAAGAAATCGATTTTTGAGTGAGCCTTACCTTTATCTATTTCAATTGGTATATGTTCATTTACCTATTCCATAACGGGCTCATGCTCTATATTGCATGGTTCCTTGCATTCTGGGATTACCTCCTGTACACTTTTTCCATTCTGGTCATTACTGATAGGTTGAATAAATTTTTTATTTGAAGTATGAGGTTTATTTATTTTCTTATCATGCATATTACTTTTATCTTACTCAAGAATTTCTTGCTCAAGCTTAAACCCTACCCAGAATAGAAAATGTGACGATTCCCTGTTATGCTTCTTAAGTTCTTCAGACACTAGTAGCTTTACCAAGCCATGATGGAAGACATTATGGATTGTGTGTTCAAGGTGATTTTGAACCCTAGTATCCATATTAGAAATATTTTTGAGCAGGTAACCAATTCACCCTTTCTTTCTTCCTTGGATTAAACAGTTAAAAAAATTGTAGCTTGCCCTAATTACTTGCTTGTTACCTTTCTTGCGCTTGGAAAAGAGAAATACAAATGTTTTTTTTGTCATTTAATTATATGTTGTAATATCAATGAGCCTTAAGAAATATCATACCAGCCATGAAAAATACTACTTCTACATTTTTTAGGATTTAAGGGGCATCAACGATCATTTTTTGATTCATCTACAAGAAAGATATTTAGAGTTGTCTTACACTCAATTATTGCAATGCTAAAATCTCTCCTTGTTTTTTTGGTAGAATCTGGAAATAATTTGAATTAATTTAATTAACAAATTATATTAACATATCCTAACCCATATCTTAAATATATGATCAACTATATAAACCTTGATTAAATGTTATATGGTTTTAATCACAATAGTTGGTTTTTTTATGGCAATATATTTATTATTATAGGTATTAACAACTCTTTATTTATAAAATAAATTTATTTTATTTATAGTGAACACTGCAAGGAAATTAGGCCATCAATGATGTTTGAGATTCATGGACCAGTCTAAAGAGAAACCTTCGTATATTTGTCAAATGTAAATATTATCATTTTTTTCACAACAATGATTTTATATATTTGTACAGACTTTCCCTTGAACTAAATTGGCCAACATTTAAAATAAATTACAAACATAGAAACCATTGGTTTTGCAAAGAACAAACCACATTATGCAAGATGTGATAGAAATAGAAATGTTCTTCTCCTAATAATTTGATTGAGTCGTCTTTTGTGTAGCATGCCATTAATTTCTGCACCTGAATAGTTTTTCAAGTAGTTAGAGAACATCTCTTAGAACCATCTTCACTCCCCATCTTTAGCATGCATGCTCATTATTGCACAAAGACGGTAGAATTTGATTCACCTTCTATTGCATTTTCTATCCCCTTACGTATCACGGCCTACTCTCACCTTATTGTAGCATATATCCCATAATAACATTGTCTTTCCATTTACATGTGGAATTGAAGGCCTCTTTTCTACCTATTACCCATGGATTTCCCTCTTATGCCTACAGCCTAAGAATCAAATCTACATGTATTGAAAGGGAAAAAGGAATATTGATCCCTATAGCTATGGACTCATTGTGTAATGGATCACAATGTTTTATTGTGTATAAATATGTAATTCCTTGCATTTACTAACTTTGGTTGTCAATACGTCATCTAAATGAGATTCTATAAATTATTTCCTATATGCTAGTTTTCTAAGTTCAAAACGTGTTCTTGGATCTTGTTTGGATTTCTTATATTGACCATCATCCTTGCATGAGGGGATCCCAATAATATTAATAATTGTTCTTTCTTTTAAATATTCATCTCAACTTGTGAGGGAGGATGGACATCCTTTTAGTGAAACAAGGGACACTGAGTAATTTTAGCTAGATATATTTCCATTCTTTAGTTTACTTGTTTTCTTTTGTTCATACGTACTTGTGGAGATCAAGGAAGGACTCGTTGTTTTTTTTGCAGGAGGATATGGTTATTCCATGTATGAAAGGAGGACTAACCCATTTTGATTATGTTGTTTGTTGCTTGTTATTTTATTTCAAGTCCAAGATGCATATATTAGATTAGATTTCACCTAGTATATGGGTTCTTACACACCTAGGAAACTAATTCACCCTCTCTCTCTCTCTCTCTCTAGATTAAACACAAAAACAAATTGGTAGATTACCCTAATGCCTTCTTATTGCCTTTCTTGTTCTTGGAAAAGAGAAATATAAATCTTTTATTTTGTCATTTACTTATTGTAAGAGAAATGAGCCTCAATAAATATATTTATATTTGGATGTCTATTGTCACTTTAGAAACAATCCTATCCCATAAGATTTAAACTGCAAAATTTCCAATTCTTGTGAAAACGATTATTGCAAGAAAGGAATACACATTGAGTTCAGGAAACTAATTTCATATTCCTCTACCACAGACTTTACATTCGAAACCTTTATCCCACGTTTAAGAAACATAAAGTTGAGTTTGAATGGAAGTTGAGCTTGAAACCCTAGTTCTTGATAAGATGTGCAAATCGTGAAGTTGTCTCTAGATTTTATAAAGGATCCATGGATCTAAGGGATAATGAGCTACGGAGTAGTATACTAATGGTATCCTTCTTTATTTTATGCATCGACATTCCTTTAATTTTCATCATAAATGACATACAAAAGATGCAATTTTAAGGATTTAACTCAACAATATCCTCGAAAAGGGAAAACTTTTTTTTATTTTTTGAAGATTATTTTCCAACTGAATTGACAAACATCCAATAAATGAGAACTAGGATTCTTATCAAGGTTCAAAACTTCTCAATTATGAAGAAAAATCCAAAATTAAATAGTAGTTTCCAAGCCTATAAAGATTTTTTTCTTGCTACATAACTTGCTCAAAGGTTCTAAAGAGTAGCATGCATGCTACTCATGGGTTACAAGCAACAACTCATATTCGCAAGAAAATGCATGTGATGTGTATTAAAGCAACTAGCGAGAACTCACAACTATCATTGAAACAAAGCATGAGCCAAAAGAGTAGAGTGGCCAAGAAATAAAAACCCATATCTAAAAAATAAATTATTTCTTGATCCTACTTAAATAAAGAAGATATTTAAGATACGAAAAAACAAAACCAAACTTCAAACAATGGGAAAATTTAAAGAACAACCCAAAGAGAAAGAATTTAAAGAATTCGCCTATATAGAGGCGCCACTTCTATTGTAGGTAAATTTACCTATAATAAATAGATATCCTTGACGTGTGGGTTGATATCAATGCTAAAGAGAAAGAAAGATAACATTCCTACTTTTAATAGTTCATAAATTATGATACAAATGAAAGGTAAAAGAAAGAGAACAATACACTTGCTTATGTTTTCTCTTGTTCATTGTAAGCAACTTTAATAATAGAAGATAATCCAATAGAATTCAATTTTGATATTTGCACACAAATCAAACCAACAAAAAAACCTTTCTCAAATAAGAAAAAGATAAAAATTCATTTACATGAACCCTTACTAATTTCATGCTAAATACTTGACTTTAATGCTATCACCTTTGTCACTTGAGCTTGGGTTCCTCCAACCTCGATCACCTACGACTCTTTTTTGCACCAAGGATAATAATATTAATGTGAAAAAGGAAAGGATGACTCAAACCCTACTTAAGATGAAATTGGACTTGCAATACTAAGAGATTTCCTTTATAGAAGAAAATATTATGGACAAATCATAACAAATATTGAATGGTTTCTCTAATATTAGGGTGTGGTTTCCCTTCCCAACCATGGACCATTAATTAGACAAGTAAGAGGTGATTCTAGTAGTTTGGGAGAGAAATCTAGTGTAGATGTGTATGGGCTATATAGTATTTGCTTGAGGCCAATGCATTATGCATTTATTTTATTTTATTTTTCCATTTTGAGGACGTTCACATGTTTCTAACCAACAAGCATCTTGGTGCTCAAATACAACAATGGGGAGCCAATAGCTAGTTAGTGCATGGACATATGAAGATACAAAGGGGAATTGTATGGGATTATTACTCGACTACAAAGGGAAGGGATTATTCAATATAAACACCCAAATTGGAATCACACAATCATTGTGGTCTAAAACATTAAAGGTTAGATCCTGCAATTGAGACATGATATGGGTGTAGTTGTAGCATGACCTTCAACTTATTGTATCTTGGCTATTGGTTGACCATTTAAGGAAATGACAAATAATCCTACCTATGACAATATACACTAGCTTTGTGTAGGTGGTTGCAACATGTTGAACACCACCCTTAGCCATGAAGGAACTCCAATCCAAATTTATTCTTCATTTTCGAATTGGATCACCCAGTTTGAACCACAAGTTGGTCTATAACAACAATGCTTAGATTTCATAAACAACAAAAAATGGAATTGGCAGGGCATGAAAAACAGTAATAAGAGAAACCCATTTAAATCCATAATCATGCTTATGCACACAAAAAAATCATAACTAAATTCTCGAATTAAAAAAAAATGTGTGAAATAGAATTAACAACACATAATATAGAATAATACTCCATGAGATTCCATTTACATATAAAATAACAGAGATTTCCATCCAATATATTATTCCATTAGTAGAATTCACATATCTCCACTAAATTCATGGAATCAATAACATAAATAAAAACATGGACATTTCATCTAGAGAAAAAGACAAACACTTCTTTATACAGTGAAATTTTTACCAAATTGATTTATTAGGAGATATTCATTTCCCAACCATAGGAGCTTGTTGTAATTTACATTGTAATTTATTTAGTTCTCTCAACTAAACAATAAAAAGGTCAAACTTTTCTGCTCGAATGTAGGCATGAAGAATGTGATCCAATGATTGAACTATGGGAACCTAGAGTAGTAGACATTAACTCAAATATGGTTAATTATTGTCATATGCACCTGATTGTTGGTTTGTAGAATGCTCTAGTCTCTATTGAGATTGAAACCATGATTGTTCCATGTGGAACCAACTTATTTACTCTCATAATAGCAACAAATTACACCGCTTACCGTATGTTCTTATTATCCTAAATCTCATTCAATTATCGTGGAGGCTTCATGAATGAAAACCATGCAATTATAAAGGCTAGACCATAATCAAGATGATGAATGCAATGGAGAGAGGGAAAATTGGTTCCTTGTAAGAGTCTATATGGGCATTTCAACCATGCTTCTTACATGTAAAGCCAATTCATTGAATATCATAATAACAATAAACTCCCCATCTTACCTTATGTTCTTATTGGAATCATTCTCATTCAATTACTGTGGATGTTTCATGAATGAAAACCATGGAACTATAAAAGTTATACCATAATCAGAAGGATAAGTGCAGTGAATGGAGGGAATACTAGTTCCTTATATCATGGAAAGGGTGTAGGCTCCATACTAAGAGTATTTACAAGGGATTTTACATATTTATATCATGAGTTTACCATAACTTAACCACCCAAAAAACCATGCCATTACTTAATACAATACAACCTAAGCGTAAAAAACTAGAGCATTGCAACAATGAAGTGGAAGCACTATTATACTAATCACTATCCCATGCACTATTTTCATACTCGAATTAGGCTACAACTATAGTAACAAAGATATTTTAAATGGATGAGATTTCCAACATGCTACCTTATTACCATCTCCAAGATAGATTTCTCTATATGACCATGGGGAATCCTATTTACAAACTTTGTGGGGGGTTTGTTTAGGACAAGAGCAAAGCATGACTATAAAATCATTCAATTTTTGTGGTTGTTTCATGAATGGAAACCTTGGAATTATAAAATATAGACCATAATCAATATGATGAATGCAATGGAGAGAGGGAATACCAGTTCCTTGTAGCATAACAAGAGTGTGCAAGAAAATAACATTATGAAACAAAGTCATGGCCCATATTATTCCTTTTGCATGAGACCATGTGCCTTCAAAAGGGACCATATGTTTAACTTGCAACACCTCAAGTCAAAGGTTGGGAATATTTAAATAAACAAGTTATTGTATTCCCATGGAGCCCTTCATTCCGCTTGTGTTCATCAATAGCCCCTATTTCTCCCTAGGAAATCTTTTGAAAGTTTATATTAGATTTAATCTTCCCTTTTCTTTTACACATAGATTTAAATTCCACCATGTTAACATATTTACATGGTGGTATATTAGGGACAACACAAGCACTCAAATCTAAGGTATTTCCTTTAGATTCATACTAGGAGTATTTACAAGGAATTTTACTTATTTACATCATGATGTAATATAACTTATCCCATTTAGCTTGATACCCATCTGATAAACCACATCATTAAAATGTGTTTGTGACTTAATATAATAAAACCTAGGGGTTAAAAACTAGAATATTACAACATTGAAGAGGTGGAAGCACTACTTATTAGGTAAAGAGGCCAATATCTATTGCATACACTACAAACAAACAAAATCAAAGCTCCTAAAGTCCTTATGCCCATGGATCCATTCAACCATGAACGGTACAATGAAGAGTATGCTGAATATGATGAATTCAAAGGGGTGTATCAACAACTACAAGGTTATGAGAAATGAAAAAACAAAGACAATAAGGTTGATTACCATATTTGAGATAGATCTCTATACATGATGAGGAAGTTGTGTGGTCAAAGGAAGAAACCCTACAGCTAATAAGGGAGGTTCATACCTCTAGGATGGATCTAGTTTTCATTGTTGAGAACAGTACAACCAATTGCAAATGTATGTCTATTTATCCAAGATGCATGAGAATTTAGTTAGGTTTATCACAACTTCTGTATTGTGCTTTACACAACAAGCCTATTAACAATAGGAAATATGGAAGTATGTTATTTATCCAATATTGATGAAAAATTAGCTAATTTTCTCAGAGCTCATGTATTGTGTTTTACACAACAAGCCTATCAATAGGAAGTAGGACTATACAATACATTTACTAGTTCCTATAAGAACACATGGAAGTATATTTACAAGATTTGTGACTACTTGTATGTGGTAGTGAATAGGATCAGTAAGATGCATGTTCTAGTGGCTTGTTAGAAAACAAAAGGATAATAAGCAACAAGTTTGTTGTTTGAGAGATCTAAGTGCACTTTACAATCCATCATCTTTGATTGCGATACTAAATTTGTAGTATGTTATGGAATTCATTATAGGGGAAGTTGGATTCCAAATTGGATTTGTTGAGATCTTTCCATCCTTGCTTACTTGAAACTATGGGAAAATAATAAAGAAAAGGTGGTGAGCATGACATTGGTACTAGGTTGAAAAGCTTATTTATTTGCAATACTCCTATAATAGAGTTGAAAATACTTCCATCAGTAATCCCCCTTTAAAAATGGAGTTGCACATATTTCTAACAATAATAAACCCCCTTAAAATTTTGTTTTGGGTTTTGCTATCATCACCTTTAGAAATTATGTATGTAATGTAAACTGAAGGAAAATGTGAAAGAGCCTAAGTAATACAATAAATTCCAAAAAGAGAAAATTCAAAAGTATCAAGAGAGGTACATGATAAAGAACGATGAAAATAAAATTGAAAATCCTAAACTAATTTCACCCAAATAAGGAATGGAATGTCCATTAAAGAAGGAAGAGTACAATTGGGAAGGGAGGCTCATACCTCCAACATGCAAGAAGCCAGTTCTAGTGCCTACACGACAACAAGGAAGTGACCTAGCTCAACTCTAGGATCAAAGGTGACCAATTATAATTATAACAGGGCTCACGACCATTTTCAAAAGCTAAAGAGAACTTCAACAAATTTTCAAGGCCCAACCCCATTTTTCTTTTGGACTAGCTAAAACTTCCCATTTGACCAAGTGAAATTTGTTCTTTTCATGATTGGTTAATGAGACAAAGTCAAAAATAATTCTTCGGATTTCATTTAGTATGGATCTCGGTACTTTAGTGAGAGAAATCCAATATACCTCTAGGTTTTTCTAATATTGGTTTATCTAGGACCATCCGCCCACTGAGAGATAACCATCACTAGCACTAGTGCTTAATTCTTCTATCAAAATGTTTCATTAGCCATAGCCAGTAACCAACCCTATATCCATTTGGCTTGATATAATAACTGAGATATCTAGTTCCAGCATATAATGGAAGCACCCAAACCTGGAAAATCTCACTAATCTTGGAAATAGTTATTAAGACTGCTCCATTCTCCAAGAGCAAAGATTTATGGGGATTTATGGACAACCCTCAAACATTGAAAAAATGAGTAATTGACTCATGATAATGACTCGATTCTTCAAATGAGGACGACCCAAAGATCATGATATCATCGAAAAACAACAAGTGGGTAATTTAGAGACTTCGCCCATACTTTATTCCAGTGATTTGTCCATCCGTACATGATTTCTTTTGTTGAATATGGTTGTGATTGATGTCAAAGGAGTTCGATAATTAAAAAGGAATAAAAAAATAAATGTCAATGCCAAGGTGCAATATTGTTAAAACCGTGGGAAGACTATTGCGGAAGATATTTTTGGAGGTCATGAAAAGAAAACCCGCAATCCGCAAATCGCAATTATGGAAGAAGTTGTGCAGAAGATAAATTGCAGAAGCAGTTTCGAGAAAATTCAAAAAGCAGATCCGCAATACGCAACCCACAATTGTGGAAGAAGTTTTACGTAAGCAGTTTTGAGAAAAAAGAAAAAGAAGAAATGTAATCCCAACCTGCAATTGCGGAAGGAAGGAGTTCCCGCAGAATATGGAAAGGGCAATTGCGTAAATATTGTTGTGAAAGGTTAATTACAGAAAGGATCGTTGTGAAAACCACTTTGCTGAAAGATCATTGTGGAAGGTCAAATGTGGAAAGACAGTTTGTGGAAATAAAAATGCAGAAAGGTCATTGCGGAAAGACAACAGCGGAAGGTCGCGAATGATAAACTTAAACAGAGTTTAAAATGATAAAAAAAGGAGTAATTTCGAATTGGTTTTTGTTTTAGAAAAATCACGATGAATATACGTGACTGTTAGATGAAGAGATATGTTTGAGGGTATATAAACAATGCTTTAAAATTTCAAATAGGCGTCTTTGTACATAGGCTATTTCGAGATCTATAGGTGCACAGAAGTCAGAGGTTGACTTATGATATAAGGGTGGTTGGGAGGTGCTAGGGTAGGAAACAGGTTTGCAAGGGGGTTGTAGCCTCCTTCAACTGGTAGCTGGTAAATAGAGTGTTGAAGCATCCTTTCAGTGGTAGCTGATAAATCAAGGGGTCATAGCCTCCTTACAGTAGTTGCTGGTAAATAGGGTGTTGTATCATCCTTGTCTATAGTAGCAGGTAGAAACCATTTGTAAGTATAATTTTGCAGAAATAGAAAGTGTTGGTGGTTTTCCCTATGGGGCTTCCACAATAATATTGCGTGTTATGTTTTTATTGTTAATTTAGTTTTAAGTGATAAAAAATTAAAAATATTGATCAATACTAATTCACCCACCCCCGCTCTCAGTATTGATTGATATTCCAACAATTGGTATCAGAGAAGGTTCTTCAGTAAAATTTTACACACTTTAAGAGATATATTTTATCACTATGGATCAACAAGTAAAAAGGTCCTCCAAGGTTCCAATATTCAATGGAGAAGACTATTATTTCTAGAGCATTAGGATTAAAATCTATATAATGTCTCTTGGACTAGAGGTTTGGATGTTTGTACAAACCTGATATATATATCCAAAATATCCTTCCATGGATCTTGAAGGAATACAACAATCTAGATACAATGCTAAAGTTATTAATGCAATCTTGGTTGGATCAGCCAGAACAGTCTTTGCCAAAGTGATGCATTGTAAAACAACCAAGGAGATCTAGGAAAAATTACAGACCATCTATGAAGGAGAAATCAAGGTAAAAAGGGCCAAACTCTAGACTTTTAAAGCTCAATTTGAAAGTCTAAAATTGAAGGAAGAAGAAAATGTTTCAAAATACTTTGAGAGAATTGATGAAGTCGTTAATGCAATTCAAGGGGTAGGAGCAGAGTTAGAAGAAAAGGAAATAGTTGAAAAAGTACTAAGATCACTTCCAATGATTTACAATCCGAATATTTCCACCCTATAATATAGAGAATATATTGACAAACTCACCATGGAAGAACTATATGGGATACTCATAGCTTATGAAATGAGGATTGGGCAAGATAATTCTCAAAAGAAGGAAGACACTTTTAAAGAATCTAAGGTAGCTAAGAAATCTAAGACAAATATTCAATCCAAAGAATCTAATGATGAAGAAGCACTTCTTATTAAAAAATTTAAGAGAGGTACTGGTAAGTACAAAGGAAAAATTACCTTTAAAATGATTTCACTGTGGGTAAATTGGTCAATTTGCTTCCAAATGCCCTTATCCCAAACAAGAATATGATTATGAGCTCCTTGAAGATTCAAAGAATAATAAAAGGATTTTTAAAAACAAAAACAAAAAGAATACCTTTTATTCCATGGATGATAACTACTCAAATGAGTCTAGTGAAGATGAAGATGCTGAAGTCTTGTTCATGGGAGTAGAGAACAAAATCTATGAAGATGAAGTAAAATTTGTGGTAGATCTTTAAGCAGAACTCATAAGTTCTCTTGAAGAATTAGGGAATTAAGAAAGGATGTACAAGAAATAAAAAATTCATATGACATAATTTGAGGAGAAAAATGATGATGCAGAAAGAATTATTGTTTAATTAAAAACTTAAAAAGGGTTGAAAGAAATATAGAACAATGGCTCAAGAAAAGAGAGCAAGAATTAGAAAAGTTCGAAGTTGAACTGATCTTGCTTAGAAATAAGAAAAATGAAGAATCCTTTCAATCAAATTTTAAGAGCAGTTCAAAAACTCTGGATGACATCCTAAGTTGTCAAAGCTCATTTAGTGATAAAACTGGACTAGGTTATGACAAAGGAAAGAAGACAGAAGAATCCTCTGTTATAAATAAAGAAGGAAATAAGAGAAGTTATGCTGATGCACTTATGAGACCAATTGTAAAAGAATACAGTAAAACATTTACTCTTTCTCAAAAGGAAATCAGGACAAATAATGTGCCAAGAAGACATCAACAACTCTTTTTGGGAAAGTGTTATACCTATAACAATTTTGGACATATATCTATAAATTGTAAGCTAATGGTTCCAATTGGTAAAGGCATTACATCACAATCCCCTTTATATAAGAAGGAACTTATTAGAAGCAATCCAAACGGAAGAAATTATAATTCTTTTTCTCCCCTACAGAGTTATAGTATAGAATGTTACAAATGTGGTAATCAAGGACACATTTCTAGAAATTATAAACTAGTGATTCCTATGGAGAATGACACCATAAAATATCAAGGTAATGAGGAGATCAAGACTTGGAAAAAGAAGAATGATGTGGAATGTTCAATATCTCTTTGTGCAACTGAAAAAAAAAATCTATGGCATGTGGATAGTGGACCCAAATAAGTGTATAAGCCTGAAAAAAATAAAAAAGGAAAATTCACTTTTAGAGATAATATATCCTCTAAAATAATTGGGAAAGGTACAATGGTTCTTAGAGACAAAATGAAAGATGAAAATGTCTTGCTTGTAAAGAAATTAAACCAAATATTTTAAGTGTGAGCCAAACATTGAGCTTTGAAAATATTGTAAAGGTTAGTAAGAAGGGAGTTGTAAGGAATTTTCCAAATATCATAAACCCACCAAATCATGTTTGTAGATAGTTTCTTCATGGGGAACAAACTAGAACAAGATTCAAGGTCAAAGAGAATACAACCTCTCAACCGTTAGAGATAATTCACACTGATCTTTGTGGACCAACAAGGACTAAAATATTTCAAGTTGAACATTACTTTATGTTATTAATTGATGATTATAAAAGGATGACTTTGGTGACATTTCTTAAAGAGAAATAAAAATCCTTTATGAAGTTCAAATCATTCAAAGCACTTGTTGAAAATGAAGAAAATATCAAGATTATATGTCTAAGATCAGATAATGGTGGTGAGTTCACCTCAAATGAATTGAATGACTTGTGTGAAACTGATGGAATCAAGAGGCATTTTTCAGCAGCAAAAACTCCTCAACAAAATGGAGTTGTTGAGAGAAAGAACAAGCCAGTCCAAGAAGCAGCTAGAACTATGCTTAATGAAGCAAAAATTCCCAATGGCTATTGGAGAGAAGAAGTATATACAGTTGTCTATGTACAAAATAGAGGACGGCTCAGAGTGAATAGTGACAAGACTCCTTATGTGTTATGGTTTGGAAGACCAACTTTGGTTAAATATTTTAGATTTTTTGGAAGTAAATGCTACATAAAAAGAGATGATGATAATTTAGGGAAGTTTGACTCTAGAACAGATGAAGGCATATTTATTGGATATTCTTCTGCCAAAAAGGCATACACATGTTATAATATACGGTTGCACAAGATCATAGAAAGTGAAAATGTAACTATTGATGACACTAAACCGAGAAGAACACAAATCCAAGAAAGTGTGGATATTGAAGAAACTGATGATGAAGAAATAGATGATAAAGAAAAATAAATTTCACAAGAAGAGGATGTTTTATAAGAAGAAGAATAAGAAAAAGTAGAGAAAGAATAATCACTTGAAAATGAAAATGAGGGCTTTCCAAGATCAGACACAAAGACACCATCTAGGTGGGTTCAGAAGAGCCATCCTGAAAATGAAATAATTGGTGACAAAGATTCAGTAGTTAAGACAAGAAGAAAATTTCTTTATAATGAAGAACACACACTACTTTCAAGAGTAGAACCCAAAACATTTAAATAAGATTTCAAAATTAATATTGGATAAATGCTCTGAATGATGAACTATATCAAATAGAGAAGAACCAAACTTGGGAACCTGTCCCAAGAACTAAGGGCCTGAATGTTATAGGAACCAAATACATTTTTAAAAACAAGTTCAATGAACATGGTCATGTGACAAGAAACAAGGCCATATTAGTATGCAAGGGATATGCTTAAGTAGAAGGTGTTGACTTTGAAGAGACTTTTTCACCTATGGAAAGACTTGAATCCATTAGGATTTTTTTAACTTTTGCAGGCTAAAAGAACTTTAGAGTGTATCAAATGGATGTAAAATCTGCATTTCTTAATGGAGAACTTGAAGAAGAAGTCTATGTTGAGCATCATGAAGGTTTTCCCTTATCAGAAAATATAAATTACATTTGCAAACTTAAGAAGGAACTCTATGGCCTTAAACAAGATCTAAGAGCATGGTTCTCAGTACTTGACAATTATTTAAAGCAACAAGGATATAGAAGAGAGGCCATTGACAGTAATCTATACATAAAGTTTAAAAACAAAAATATGATCATTGCTGTAGTCTACATAGACGATATCATATTTGAAAGTGATATACAAATTCTGAGTGTAAAATTTGCTTCAGAAATGGAGAAGGAATTTGCAATGTTAATGTTAGGAGAACTAACATTCTTTCTAGGTTTAGAAGTATCTCAATCAGAAAAAGGGATTTTCATCTCTCAAACTAAGTATATCAAAGAGATGTCAAAAACGTTCAAAATGGAAGAATCCAAACCTAATGCAGGATGTAGGTTTGGTTTCCATATTTGAATCAGACCCAAAAGAAACACATGTGGTTGCAGTAAAAAAAATTCATAGATATCTAAAAGGTACTGTGGATTATGGATTATGGTATCCAAAAAGAAATAACTTCATTGTAAAATCATTCACTGATGCAGATTGGGCAAGAAGTATTGATGACAAGAAAAGCACTAGTGGAGCAACATTCTACTTAGGAGATTGCTTGGTGTCATGGCTAAGCAAAAAACATTCTTCCATTTCATTCTCTACGAAAGAAGCCGAGTATATTGATGCTGAATAATGTTGTTCACAAGTTATTTGGATGAAGCAAACATTGGAAGTTTTACTTGTAAAATATGAGGACCCCATTGTTATACATTATGACAATACAAGTTCTATAAACATATCCAAAAATCATCTTATGCACTCTAAGACAAAACATATTTCAATCAAATATCATTTTCTAAGAGAGAAAGTGTCTAAAAATGTGGTAAAATTGGAGTATATTGATACAAAGGAACAAATTGCAGACATTTTTACTGAGCCACTACCCAAAGAATAATTTGAGCATATCAGACATAAGTTGGGAGTTATCTCCTTACAGTGAATAAAAAAGGAGAATAACCAGCATGTCAGGGGGAGATATGTTGGTAGGGGGAGCTGTCAGGAATAAGTTTTTGTCATTAATGTCAAAGGGGGAGTAAATCGGAAAATTAAGAAACTGTTGCCATCAATGCCAAATTGGAGAATGTTGAATATGGTTTTCATTGATGTCAAAGGATTTTGGTAATGGAAAAGGAATAAAAAAAAATGTCAATGCCAAGGTGCAATCTTGTTAAAACTACGGGAAGACTATTGCGAAAGAGATTTGTGGAAGTCATGAAAAGAAAACCTGCAATCCACAATCCACAATTGCAGAAAATGAATAATATAACCAGTTTTGAGAAAATTTGAAAAGAATATATGCAATCCGCAACCCGCAATTGCGGAAGAAGTTTTGCAGAAGATGAATTGTGAAAGCGATTTCGAGAAAAGTTGAAAAGAAGATCCGCAATACGCAACCTGCAATTGTGCAAGGAAGGACTTCAAATTCCAAAGAACTTTATATTTTTTAGAAAATTTTGGCAATTTTTAGAGTTAAATACTTTTATTTTATAGAATTTAGGAAAAAAATTCTATAAAAAATGGAAATTGGCCAATTTTTTTCGAACAAAAATAGAACATTAGACTATAGGGAAAATTTAACCCTAAAATTTTCCATGGCCTATATTTTCTTTCAATTGAAGCATTACAAATCTTGAAACTATTTTGAAATATAAAATGGGATAAAATCGACTACTTTAGACTTTCAATGAAATGCACACCTTTCTCAGACACCTAAAGATGCAATCTACTAAGAAAAGGAAACCCGAAAGTGCAATTTTAACGATTTAAGACAACATTAAAATCGCAATTGTATATGTATATGAGAATCCATTTACATATACAATAACACATATTTCCATCCAATATATTATTCCATTATTAGAATTCACATATCTCCACTAAATTCATGGAATCAATAACATAAATAAAAACATGGAAATTTCATCTAGAGATAAATACAAACAATGTTAATATACAAACAATTTATAAATAAAATGTTCAAATTGAGCGATAAATTAACATTAATTCCACATTAAATCCCAGCATTTTTATTTTCCTATGTTGCTAATGTTTATGCTGGAATATTTTGATCTTAATATTGATCTGCTTGAACTCCAACAAAGCCTTTGTATCGATCTGCTTTTGGTGGTTATGTATCTATAAATGTAAGGTATGTGGGCCTAAAAGTTTAAATATGAGCAACACATTTTCAAATTTAATTTATAAATAAAAATAAAAATTTATAAAACATAATTTTCAACAGATAAATACATTAACATGGCTCCCATTGAAAAATAAAAACTACAATTAATCAATGTTTTTTGTCTTACACCCTAAGGGAACATCTAAGGGTAATGTGAATGCAAAGTGTCTTTGATAGTCAATTGGTGGTCTATGAAAGTTGTTGTTTTTTAACAACCCGTCACCAGGAGACAAACTGCATATTACATGTACAACAACAAATATGGACGCTTTTCTTTTCATAAATAAGTCCCGGTCATTGAAGTGTTCCTCAGATGAACAATTTGCAAAAAATAAAGAGCACCTAGAAATAATTATGAACCATGGAATGTTCCCATGAGTGCATGGATGACTATCTATATATAACAGGTTCTTCTTGTTAAATTTTCCATAAGCATAACCATTCATGCACATACTATACATAGAGATTCTATGTTTGTATTTAACAATATTTGAGTAATTAGACTGACAATATATAGGAACACAAAATGGCATAAGTGTTACTGACTGTTTGGGAGGAACAAGTACAGTGAAAGGATAAGAAACCCAATATTTTCAACATCTATATTAGACTTGAAAATCATAAAATTATTACCACAAAAGGAGAATTTGGTTCCAACATCAGGTACGGGTAGAGAAGATAGCTAAGCGCCATATAAAGAACGGTTGAAATAAGTTTTATATTTACTTTGCAAATTCATAGGAAGGGATAAAAAATAACTACCCTCCAACAATTCGATGAACCTTGATATCTACTTGGACACTTTTTCTCTCAACTCATGCATTTTTTGGATATTCTAGTAGAGTTGGGTTGGGTGGCATTCAAATCATACATTGGATCACTAGAACTTTCAGTTTACTGAACATAAGCAGAGGGGTTTTTCAATTCATAATGAAACATAGTTTTTTTGGCTTCCAACCTTTTTAAAAAATGAGCATAGGGAAGTGTTCATGTGTGTCTTTTCTATCTCGCATATGGGATTTTTTACTGCAGTAAGGGGTATTAGGCCATCAACTTGGGTAATCTATCATTGGTATAATGGGTGAGTGTGACATAGCAAGGGTTATCCTTCAACCCTTGACATTTTGAACAACCACAAACTAGTGGGGTGTCATAAAAAAGTTGTAGCCGCACACACCAATGACCAAGATTGTGAATTGAAGATGGCATGTTACAATTGCTTGGGTAAATTTCTTGCCCATTTTCATCTACGAACTGCTTGTGATATCTTGATCCTGATAAGAGATTACGTCATTTTGAAACTGGTGGAATGTCTTGTGCATCTAAACTCAAACCTGAATCAGGATTTTGCAATAAAGAATAAATTTATATTCAGATTCACATGGATAAGTAACATAAATTTAAATAAATAGTCAAAATATAAATAAAACATTAACTTACTGGGGATGGAAAGAGAGATCTCGTTGAAATTTGAACATAATGGAATGAGATGAAATCTGAAGAATTGGTCATTTGAGACTATATACTTCTCCCTGCGTTTGAGCCAAATCAACAATCAATATATGTCTCTACACTACTAAAAAAATGTCAAGAAATATATTACAATCTAACTTCCAATATAGTTTGGAAACCATTTTGTAAGAATAAGGTGAGTTTAAGCAGCACACACACACACACACACATAGATATATACAATGAAATAATGTAATTGGTGTGGTTTAATACTATAAGAACATTTGAGATGAATATATAGTTTTAAGTGGACACACAAAACTACAAGATTTACAATTTAAACCAGTGCGTCTATTCAAATATACACGCACTGGTGTGCTCACATAGACAAAATGCACTGGTGCTTCACAATGATAAATGCACAGTGAAAGAACCTCTACAAAATCCCTAGCAATAGAAATGTCCGCTAAATTTGGTAGAGGATGTTTATATATGTATTTTACACCATTTTTCATGTCGGTGCGTTTCATAAACATAAGCGCACTAGGGCATGTTAATTATACACACAATGATAGTGAAATGCGACTTTTTTTAAAGTTGTTGTAGGTCCGGTGTGTTGCATATATTGATGCATTGGTGCGGCATGAACACAAGCGCACCAAAATGCTGAAAAATCAACATAAAAAAACCGCTCAAGCTATATTTTCCCTAAACTAAACAAAATGGAAACAATTTTAAGTTTGAAAAGTAATTCTAAATAGTGTTTAAAAGAAAAAAAAACCTAAACATTAACTCGTTATTTTTGCTGAAAATTCCAGGGGACAACTTTGGAAGAGATACTTTTGCGCAAGGAGTTTGGAGCAACTCAATTACTCTGAGGATCTAAATTTGTTAGGTATGGTGAATCAAACAAAACCCTACATAGTAAAAATTTCAAGTGTGTAAATATTATGTTTGATCTTACCATATTATTTAGAGTTTAACTATATTTAGATAAATAAAATATATACTTACCTTCAATGTTGCAAATAAACTTCATAAACTTCATCTATAATATTCTTACCAATCTAAGTCTAGAAGAGCATAAAACGTTGATGGAAAAGTTGCGGAGCGGTGAATAAAAAAGAAGTCAATATGAATAATTTATTCAAATTTGAGTAATAATGTACTTAATAATATTCACTAATATGTTTGAAATAATCTAATTCACATATGTTGAATGTCATGCAAGGACTGACAACAACAAAAGTCAGTGTCATTATAAGAAAACAAATTATGGAAGATGCAAATGGTGATGAATTTATCCTTAGCTCATCTAGAGTGGTGCTAGAAGTTAATAGAAGGGGACAATAATTTTATAATACTATGAGGGATATAGTTGAAAGAGCCTACAGACATAGTTTTCACATACAATACAAAAACCAATCAAATGATTCAAAAAATCAGATCATATGTAAACTACAAGAGGCGTTCCCAGAGCAATGGTTGATGTGACATGTCAGACTTGTAATAGAAAAAACATACAACAACAAAAAAGAATCATTGAAAAATTAGTATTCCTATACATGTTTTCATGGAATATGTACGTACAACTACTACAAATCATCAATCCTTCAATAATTTTAATTCTGCTATATTTATTTTTCATATTAACAAAAAAAATATTTAATGTCATTTTACATTTCTAGGAAGATTATGAAATTTCCAAAGGATGAATGAGGTGATATGTGAAATATGCCAATAGGGGTGTCCAAAAAAGTATACAAGGACATCGTGGTCAAGGAATTGGACATAATTTCACTACAGGAGGAACCATCTCAACAACGTGCTTCAAATGTATGAAATCACTGATTTTTAGGATTATGTACATATCATTAATTAATTCAACTTTAAATATTCATTTTCAATTGTTTTGTTGCATAATAGAGAACAAAATGGAACCCAGTCAACACACAAGACATGACAACAAGGAAAAAATGGGTTGATAGCAAAGTTTGTGAGTATTTGTGATTTTCTTATAAGAAATTAATATTTCATAGTGATTGTGATTTGTATATTTATTTAATTCCTTGGATGTCTTAAAACAAGTATTAACATACAAATTGTGCCATCAAAAGAATTGAATGACATTGGGTTAAGCAAGGGTTGTGAATATATGTTGGCATATCAAAAATTAATTGTGGATTTTGTAAGTATCTATATTGTTTTGCCTATCTCATATTTTAATTAATAAAACGACAAAATCCTTTATATTAAATATATGATTTGTGATGGGGCATAAAACTTGCAGGAAACAAAGTATGGAGTGTAGCCAACATAAGACTTCTTAATCGAAGGCATGATATTTGGTTTTGAAACAATGTATATCGTTCATGACTCAATTATTTCTGTGCTACGTTTCTTTTGAATTTACATTCATGTATACTATTTTTTTTCAATAGTCCTTGCAATGTAGATACACTCAATGCAATTCAATAAAAGTTGAATAAGAGGAAAACGATGGAGCCAAGCAACAAAACATTCTTCCAAATAACCCAATTGACACAAGTGGTTTGAGCACTGATAACAGTTCCAACGAAGAATGATGATCCATATTTAATTTTGATATTAATGCAAGTTGTTGTAGCTTTATGTATATTTTGAAATAATTGTTTGTGAAAATCATACATTTTGTATAATGTATTGGACATAGTATCTGAATTGAAAAAAAACAGGTTACCAATAAGTGTAACAATTGCATGCATGTTGACATTTTGATTATTGTTATCTCGATGTTGTCCTATTTTGTATGACAATGGCACTCTTATTGATATATAATAAAATAATTTTTTTAATTCTATTGCATTTTTCAATGTTATTGTCAAATGTTACATGTGAAATGGTGCATTGGTAATTAAATGTATGGATGATTAAATATTACAATAGGTGCTTACATCTATGATATAAAAAATTAATCCAAACAAATGTAATAATTAAAATTGAAATGAATAGTGATAGTATAAAAAATCTTGTAATTTTAGATAAATAATGGAATTAAAAAAATATAATATATATATTGGAATGCAATGTCAGTATCCATTGTTAAATGAATCATATGTGGTTCTTTTGATAATTGATGCCTCTTTGGTGTGTCTATCCGAAAAATAATAAAACACATAAACACAATTATTAAAATTGAATAAAAAAATAAAATAAAAAATATAATATATATATTTGACTGCAACGTCAGTAACCACAGTTTGAAGAAACATATGCATTGCTTTTGATAATCAATTGTGCACTGGTGTGTTTACCCAAACACGATGCATTGGTGCGTTTATGTAAATTAAACACACTATTAAATTTTAAAATAACGATGCACACGTACCAAATGTATTCTTCGCTGCATTTTCATTTATTTTTTGCTCTAGTGCGTGTCAATGGTTTATAGGCACTGAGAACTATGAAATATTATATGAACCTATGTTTGTTTTTCACTTAAGCACCCCCAATTTGTTCAAGTTGTTTAAATGCACTAGTGCATTTGACAATGCAATGCAATGATGCGCTTATATAAATAGACATAAACAATAAAGTTTAAAAATATTAAAAAATATATGGTGTGTTTAATGTAACCTATCGCATCAGTGCATTTGTGTTGTATGCAATCCCTGATGTGTATAATATATAAGAAAGCATCGATGCAACATTGAAATTTGGTTCTTTTTGATGCGTCTTCTTCTTGAGTGCACCGGTGCATTTTGTTACCTAACACACCAATGCACATAATTTCAACAAAGTGCACCGGTCAAAAGACATCTAGCTGCCAAGTTTTTTTTAGTTATAAAATACATCTGTAATAACCTCTATAAAAACATCCACTACCATTGGTGGATGTTGTAGTAGAGGTTTTTTAGATATTTTTTGCCAATCTTGTAACTCTAAAAGCCTCTACTACAAGCTCGTTTCCTTGTAGTTACTACTCACATGCACTAGATAAAAATAGACCATATAAATAGACCATCGGATGTACAGTATTGCATTTTGACTACTCTTGGGAATTTTTGGACTCATGCGTCTTTTTGGATCTTGTTTAGATGTCTTTAGTTGGATGCATGTTGTATGTTGATGATGCTTTACTGTGCAAATTGTGGAAATTTCACATGTGTGCGATATTTATGTGATAATGCCAAGGTAAGCCAATGCGATTCAACTGAAGGAGGCTAACTCAACCACTAAAAGCTAACTCAAATTCTACCCAAGTAACATGATCTCAAGGAGGGTGAATACAAACCACCCAACCCAACTCCAACTCATGCAAGGACACCTCATTGATGAAGAGGAATTCGAATTAGTGAGGAGAGGAGTTACACAAACCAAGCCATCTTCTCAAAATATAAATTGGAGTTATAATGAAGGAGGAGTTACACTTCTCACGTGCACTAGCTAAAAATAGCCAGTCTGGGCACCTTTTTGCAAGTTGGGGTTACAAAACCAAGTGTAACCTCCATCAAAGGAGATACAAAACCACTAAAGTGGCACATTTCTCAACTGTAACCCATCAAGGATAGCATAAGGTGTCAAAATAACTCCGAAGGCCAAAATAATCAAATGTTGGGTTTGTTGTACAATGTTTGGGTGACCATCAACTAATAAATTCAGCAAAGCATAATTATGGAGTAGGATAAGAAAAAATATTCCAACAAGTTCTAAAGTGATAGGAATGTCCCCATTCCCCCTCACACTGTGGATAAGGGCCTCCCATACTCTTTTGTGGTTCTCAGTGTTTTAGTTCTTTTTATTAATTAATTATTTACAAAAATAATAATAATGTGTCTCGGTCCTTAAATACCCTTGTCTTGGAACATAGTGACAAAATAATAAACAATTACAACATTTTACATATGTACGGGGATTACACATTGAAAACCATAAGTCCACTTATGGCTATCTATTTTGACTTATTTCAAGACCCTTGGTCTGGTTGTGTAAGAAACATAAGGTAGTCTATCTTTCAACAATAGAAGGCGAGTATTATGGTGTTATCAATGCAAGGATAGAGGTAGTTTGGATCTGTCAGATTTTAGAAGAGATTGGATTTCCTATTGAGAACTTATATTTTTGTGACAATTATAGTACGATAAAGGATGTTGATAATCATGTTTCTCATAGCAAGATGAAACACATTGAAATTCATGTTCATTATTTGAGACAGTTGGTGTAGGATAATGTTGTCTCATTGTTTATTATAGGACAAATGATTAGATCACCGATATATTTACTAATCCTTTACCATAAACTAATTTTGTTGAACTTCAGGCTATGGTTGGGACTTAGGTAGCTAAATTATGGGGGAGTGTTCAGAGAATGTAATTACATATCCTGAATTTGTAGATCCTTGTGTTGATGAGGGGTGTTGGAACCTAAGGCTAATAACGCATGTTCATCATGCTCCTAGATATTTTGGAGATAGTCAATCGATAAATTGATTTCCTATTGAGACATTATCTTTTATTCATTGTGACAATCATAGTATGATAAAGGATGTTGACAATCATGTTTCTCATAACAAGATGAAACACATTGAACTTCATGTTCATTATTTGAGATAGTTGGTGTAGGATAATGTTGTCTCATTTTTTTATTACAGGACAAATGATTAGATCACTGATATATTTACTAATCCTTTACCATAAACTAAGTTTGTTGAACTTTAGGCTATGCTTGGGACTTAGGTAGCTACAATTATGGGGGAGTGTTTAGAGAGCGTAATTACATATCCTGAATCTGTAGATGCTTGTGTTGATGAGGGGTGTTGGAACCTAAGGATAATAATGCATGTTCATCATGCTCCTAGATATTTTGAAGATAGTCAATCGATAAACAACAATAGGATAGAAAAGAAGTTGATTGCAGGATTGACTGGAAGAGTCGAAGGCTAGACTAAATGGTCGACAAGACCATGGTCAACTCAAGTACTACAACTTACTAAATTATGGGATGTTGCGTATTTCGAGGAAATGGTTAGATCCAACAACCTCTATTTGTGGACCATATTTCGTTCGATATGGAGAATTTAAAATAACAACCATATGAGTTGTGTTGATAATGAATTAAATTGACTTGTGATAATGCATTGTGATGTTTTAAGCATAATGTGCTATGATTAAGTGTTATAATTATGTCTTTAAACACCATCTCTCTTCTTGGAATATTGTTCCCTTCTACTATTTTATTTTATGTTCTATGGTTCAAGGTCAAGATGTTCCCCAACAAAATAAATAAGAAGAGAAACCCATATAAACCATTAAGCATGCTTATTCACAAAATATCATAACTAAGTTCTTATACACAATTCATGAATTAAAAAATAAATATATGGAATAGAATTAATGCATAATATAGAATAATACTCCATGAGATTTCGTTTGCATATACAATAGCACATTTTTCCATCCAATATAATTGTTCCGTTAATCGAATTAACATATGTCCAATAAATTGATGGAATCAATAACATAAATGAAAACATGAGCATTTCATCTAGGGAAAAATATATACACTTCTTTACTAAGTGGAATTTCCACCAAACCAATTTATGAGGAGAGATTCATTTCCCAACCATACAAATTCACCGTAAATTCCATGCAATGTTATGAGATGAGAACGCTAGGGTGAACAAATACCTATGTCACTCTAATTTCATTCAACCCAACCAAGGTGTCAATAATTAGAACAAGACACCCACCACCCAACATCTTTGAATATAAATATTCTCAACATCTCACCCATCATACAAACAATCATGATATTCTTTCTCTAAACCAAACAAAAAGTTCAAACTTTGCCTTATCTCCTAATCAGTCACTCTTGAAATCTATCCTTTCTACTACTCCAATGTAGGCATGAAGAATATGATCCAATGATTGAACTCTAGGAACCTAGAGTACTAGACCATTAGTTCAATTATAATTAATTCCTAGTATGTGCACATGATTGTAGGTTTGTAGAATGCTCTAGTCTCTATGGAGATTGCAACCATCGTTTTTCCATGTAGAACCAACTCATTTGCTGTTATAATATAAACAAATTACCCAAATTACCATATGTTCTCATTATCCTAAAGCTCATTCAATTCTTGAGGTAGTTTCATGAATGGAAACCTTGGAATTATAAGATCTAAACCATAATCAAGATGATGAATGCAATGGAGAGAGGGATTACTAGTTCCTTCTAGCATAGCAAGAGTGTGCATGAAAATAACATTATGAAACAAATTCATGGCCCATATCCTTCCTTTTGCATGAGACCATGTGCCTTTAAAAGAGACTATGTATTTACCGTGCGACACCTCAAGTCAAAGGTTGGGAATATTTAAATAAACAAGTTATTATATTCCCATGGATCCCTTCATTCCACTCTTGTTCATCAATAATCCCTATTTCTCCCTAAAAAATATTTTGAAAGTTTATATTAGATTTCATGTTCCCTTTTGTTTTAGATTTCATGTTCCTTTTAAATTCCACCATGTTAACATATTTACATGCTGGTATATAAGGGAAAACACAAGCACTAAAATCTAAGGCATTTCCTTGGGATTCATACTAGGAGTATTTACAAGGAATTTTACATATTTACATCATGAGGTATTATAACTTATCCCATCTATATTCATACTCATCCGATAAAACACATCATTAAAATATGTTTGTGACTTAATATAATAAAACCTATGGGTTAAAAACTAGAAGATTACAACAATATTGAAGAAGTGGAAGCACTACTTATTAGGTAAAGAGGCCAATATCTATTTCATACACTACAAACAACCAAAATCGTATCTCCTAAATCAATTATTCCCATGGATCCATTTAATCGTGAAGCGTACAAGGAAGAGTATGTTGAATATGATGAATTCAAAGAGGTGTATCAACAACTACAAGGTTGTGAGAAGTGAATAAACAAAGACAATAAGGTTGATTACCATCTTTGAGATAGATATTTCTACATGATGAGAAAGTTATGTGGCCAAAGGAAGAATCCCTACAACTAATAAGGGAGGCTCATACCTCCAAGATGGCTCTAGTTTTAATTATTGGGAATAGGACAACCAATTGTAAAGGTATGTCTATTTATCCAAGATGCATGAGAATTTAGTTGGACTTGTCAAAGTTTGTGTATTTCTTTTTACACAACAAGTCTATTAACAATAGGAAGTAGGGAAATATGTCTATTTATCCAAGATTGATGAAAATTAGTTAATTTTATCAAATCTCATGTATTGTGTTTTACACAACAAGCCTATCAATAGGAAGTAGGACTATACAATCCCTTTACTAGTGCCTACAAGGCCACGTGGAAGTATATTTACAACATAACAATAAGGATTATAAGCAACAAGTTTATTGTTTGAGAGGTCTAAATACACTTTACGATCCCAAGGACCATCATATTTGATTGCAATACTAAATTTTGTAGTATGTAATGGAATTCATTATATGGGAAGTTGGATGCCAAATTGGAGTTGTTGAGATCTTTGCATCATTGGTTCCTTGAAACTATGGACAAATAAGCAAGAAAAGGTGGTGTGAATGGAATTGGTAGTGGGTTGAAAAGCTTATTTATTTACAATACTCCTATAATAGAGTTTCACATTCTTCCACTAGTAAGCCCCCTTTAAAAATGGAGTTGTACAGTCTTCTAACAATAATAAAACCCCTTTAAACATGGAGTTGCATAGTCTTCTAACAATAATAAATCACCTTAAAACTTTGTTTTGGGTATTTACTATCATCACCTTTAGAACTTATGTATGTAATTTAAATTGAAGGAAAATGCGAAATATCATAAGTAATACAATTAAGGCCAACAAGAGAAGCTTAAAAAGTATCAAGAGGAGTAAATGATAAAGCATAAGGAAAATAAAATTGAAAAGCCTAAGATGATAATCATGTTTCTTAGAGAAAAATGAAACACATTGAACTTCATGTTCATTATTTGAGACAATTGGTGTAGGATAATATTGTAATTGTTACAACATTATCCTACACCACAGTTGGTACATTAGGGACACAACACAAACACCAAAACATAGGGCCTTTCCTTGGCTCCACACTAAGATTATTTACAAGGGATTTTAAATATTTATATCATAAAGTCATTATGGAATAATTTTGGAAGTTTATATTAGATTTATTTTTTATCCCTTTATTTTTACCCATGGTAACATAATTACATGGTGGCACATTAGGGACACAACACAAGCACCACAATCTAGGGTTTTTCCTCGGGCTTCATACCGGGAGTATTTGCAAGGGATTTTACATATTTACATGATGAGGTCACTATGAAAAGGTTTTACATATTTACATGACAAGGTTAATATGAAACCCTTTTGGAATTTCACATTTATTTCATTTTCCCTTTATTTTTATCCATGGACGCAACATAAGCACATGAATCTAGGGATTTTCTTTAGCTCCATACTAAAAGTATTTACGAGGGATTTTGCATATTTACATCATGAGGTCACTATAAGTTAACCCACTTAGTATGATACCCATAAAAAAACACCATTACTTAATACAATATAGCCTAGGGGTAAAAAAGTAGAGCATTACAACAATGAATAAGTGAAATCACTATTTATTAGGCTAAGATTCCATTAAACATACTAATCACAATCCTTTGCAATATTTGCATAATCAAATTAAGCTCCAATATGAAAGGAATTTTAAATGGATGAGATTGCAAAGATACTAGCTCATTACCATCTCCAATGGCAAAGTGGAAGCACTTACTAATCATAATTCTCATACAATATTTCCATATTCAAATTAAGCTCCAACAAGCCAGGAATTTTAAATAGATGAGACTGCCAACATGCTACCTTATTACCATATCCAATGAAGAAGTGGAAACACTAGTAATTATTTGGTTAAGATACCATATAAGGAATACTTCAATCCTACCATATAAGATTTAAACTGCAAAATTTTCAATTCTTGTGAAAATTCTCATTGCAAGAAAGGAATACACATTGAGTTCAGGCTACTAATTTAATATTCCTAGATCACATCCTTTACATTTGTTATCCCACATTGAATAAACATAAAGTTGAGTTTGAATGGAAGTCGAGCTTGAAACCCTAGTTTTTGATAACATGTGCAAAACATGAAGCTGACTCCAGATTTTATAAAGGATCCATGCCTCAAAGGAATAACAAGCTACATAGCAGTACAATAATGGTATCCTTATTTATTTTATACATCGATCTTCCTTTAATTTTCATATCAATGACCTACAAAATATGCAATTTTAAGGATTTAACTCAACAATATACCTGAAAAGGGAAAACTAATTTTTATTATTATTTTTTGAACATTATTTTCCAACTGAATTGACAAACATCCAATAAATGAGAACTCGGATTCCTATCAAGGTTCAAAACTTCTCAATTATGAAGAAAACTCCAAAAGTGAATAGTAGTTTCCAAGCCTATAAATATTTTTTTGCCTGGTACATAACTTGCTCATAGGTTCTAAAGAGTAGCATGCTTCCCCCTTTAAAACTGGAGTTGCACAGACTTTTAACAATAATAAACCCCCTTCAAATTTTGTTTTGGGATTTACTATGATCACCTTTAGAAAGTGTGTATGTAATTTAAATTGAAGGAAAATGTGAAAGAGCCTAAGTAATACAATAAATGCCAACAAGAGAAAATTCAAGTATTAAGAGAAGTACATGATAAAGAATAATGAAAATAAAATTGAAAAGCCTAAACTAATTTCACCCAAATAAATAATGGAATGTCCATTACAGAAGGAAGAGTACAATTGGTAAGGGAGGCTCACACCTCCAACATGCAAGAAGCCACTTCTAGTTCCTACACGGAAACAAGGAAGTGATATATCTCAACTCTAGGATCAAAGGTGACCAATTATAAGTGTAACAAGGCTCACAACCATCTTCAACCTGGGACTACTATACATGAAGGCTCATACATCAACTGATATGTGGTAGACAAAGATGATCGAGGAAAGTGGTGCATCAATGGCTAAATTCCATGTAGTGACAAGGATTAAGCTCGTTGCTAATAGGTGGCCTAGAGTTAGAGACATGACAAGGCTCAAATACAACAAATTGCAGCCAATAGCTAGTTAGTGCATGGACATATGAAGATACAAAGGTACATTGTATGGGATTATTACTCAACTACAAAGTAAAGGGATTATTCAATACAAAAAACCAAATTTAGAATCACACAATCAATGTGGTATAAAACATTAAAGGGTAGACCTTTCTATTGAGACATGATATGGATGTAGTTGTAGCATGACCTTCAAAGTGTTTTATCTTGGCTAGTGGTTGACCATTTTTGGGAAATGACAAAGAATCATACCTATGACAAGAAACTGTAGCCTTTGGTGCAAGTAGTTTCGACATGTTAAACACCATCCTTGGCCAACAAGGCACTCCATTAATTTAGAATTTATTCTTCATTTTCCATTTGGATCACCTAGTTTGAACCATAAGTTGGTCTATAACAACAACACTTATATTTCATACAAAAAAAAATGGAATTGGCATTGCATGGAAAAAAATATTAAGAGAAACCCATTTAAATCCATAAGCATGCGTATGCACAAAAAATTCATATTCAAATTCTTATACAAAGTTATTTAATTAAAGAATAAATATATGAAATATAATGAACTACACATAATATAGAACGATACTCCATGAGATTCCTTGAATATAGAATAACACATATCTTCATCCAATATAATTATTTTGTTAATAGAATTCACACATGTACAAGAGAAAATTAAAAGGTAACCAATCATCAGTATAACAAAGCTCACACCAGGTTCAACCTGGGCTACTCCACATGAGGGCTCATTCCTCAACTGATAACAAGAGATGACTAAGGAAAGTGGTGCACAATTTCATGGTGGTACATTAGGGACATAACATAAGCACCAAAATATAGGGCCCTTCCTTGGCTTCATACTAAGATTATTTACAAGGGATTTTAAATATTTATATCATAAATCCATTATGGAATCAGTTTGGAAGTTTATATTAGATTTATTTTTTATCCCTTTAGTTTGACCCATGGTAACATAATTACAAGGTGGCACATTAGGGACACAACAGAAGCACCACAATCTAGGGCCTTTCCTTGGGATTCATATCAGGTTTATATAAAAGCAATTGAAACAAAACAACAAAACTCGCTTAGGCTATCTCTCCGTATAACTAACTAACTACTCACAGTATCACGGAGGGCAGACAAGTTTCTAGTGCCCAAAGAAGCCTTAAAGTGCTCATTTGTAATGGGCATAGAATTCAGAATTTCAGCATCGATTGTTTCGTCATCCAAATCAATTACATCCATTTTTTCTTTGATACATTGCAGTGCATCCTCAGTGCAAAGAGCTGCAAGGTCTGCCCCAACATGTCCATGTATATTCTTGGCAATATGTTCAAGATCAACCTATATATAGCATGGCAATAACAATGATGTTATGTGGATGAATACAAGAGAAAGTAATATGTTATGAATCATGCAGAGCATATAATAAGAGAAAGAAGTAATATGTTAGGATTCATGCAGAGTTTGTCTTACTTCTTCAGAAAGCTTCATATTCTTTGTGTGAATGCGAAGAACCCCCAATTGACCAACTTCATCTGGAACCCCAATTTCAATTTCACGATCAAACCTACCAAACATTCTGAGCGTTGGATCAAGGCTGTTGGGACTATTTGTTTCTCCCATCACAATCACGTGAGCTCAAGCTTTGAGGCCATCCATCAATGTCAATAGTTGAGATACAATGCGTCTCTCTACTTCACCATTTGTATTCTCCCTCTTTGGAGCTATGAATTCAATCTCATTGATGAAAATGATGGAGGGAGCATTTTTATCTGCTTCTTGAAAATCCTTTTTGAGATTGCTTTCACTCTCTCCAATGGATTTTGACATAATTTCAGGACCATTAATTAAGAAAAAGAAACTTCCAGTCTCATTTTCCACTGCCCTGCCAATCAAGGTTTTTCCTGAACCAGGAGGACCATAAAGCAAAAAACCCTTAGGTGGCTTCACACCAATAGATTTGAAAATCTGGGGATGTCAAAGGGGTTGTTCAACTAGTTCCCTAATTTGTGCCATTTTTTTCCTGACACCACCAATATCATCGTAACCAACTTCATTCAATTTATCTTCATCTTCTTGTTTTATTGGATCTCCTTCACAAAAGATTTTAGTGTCCGGAGAAACAATACAATATTCACCAGGATATGTCATGATGATTTTAAATTCCACACTATGCATCCCTCCTCGCACAAGAAATAGGTCTCCTTTTCTCACAAGGCGATAGGCTTCCAGGAAGTAAGCTGTATGAATATAAAACAAAGACAAATTAAAAACTAGTATACCAGGCAATGGCACCTCACATATAGAAAAAACAAGCTAGTAGTAGTAGGCACTAGGCACTCATGTTTCAAGTAGGCATCAAAAAAGTCGCCTGTAAGACCCTCAATAGTGTCATCTATAGGAATAATATGGACACACTTCCCATACTTGACATCTGGGCACTGATGAATAGACACCACATCCCCCAATCTTACTCTCACATTTGATCTAACAACTCTGTTCATTCTAATTGCATGCTCTGAACAGCTATCATCACCCACAACTATGCAAAATGTATCATTTCCCTTTTTACCATTCACATGTGATTTCAATTGTGTTCTTGGAGAGAATTCAAACTAAAACTAGAACTAAAACACATAGCATAATCTAATATATAATTGGAAAGAAGGGATTCCAATGCCATTATTGCAGGCGTGGAACTTTAAGTAGAATTGTATCACCCCTGAATAGCTGCAACATTTCCATTGTTTGGGGATTAAGGGACACCATATAATTGTCATCGTTAATGGATTCATCCACAACTAGGCGAAATGATGAGAAACCAGAAGAGAATCGAAACTTTTCTGACATACGATTCCGATGATTCTCCTGCCATTGTGGATTTTCAAACCACACAAATTCACCAATGATAGAGTCTAGGGAAGAGATCAACTGAACGCAGGTAGGAGGAGACCTCTACAATATTGCGAATCTAGCACAGTTCTGAACTGGACAATTTAAATCCTTCTTCTATTTTTATATATGGCTGGGCATACAAAGATTGGATAATCATTCTGAATTATTTATATGTCTTGGGTTCAAATAAAATCAAGGAGTAAATCATAAATAACTTAATTTTTTATATTTTAGAGGTCGGTTCAAATCAAATCAAAGAATAAATCATAATTAAATGAATTGTCATCCCACTTTGGCCCAATGGGTGAGTCATGATATGAATGCATGTCATCAATATCATCATCAATATCAGAATCAGAGAAATCAGAGAAAGATTCATCACTTACATCATCATGGAGTGGAAGTTGTGAGCATTCCCCTTGAGATAGTTCGGTCTGTTCGGTCTCTTGCATGAGGTCTTCTTCGAACTATACATTCCTAGCAAAAGCCTTTGAGCCAAAGACCCTAAAATGTGAAACAATTGGCTTGTGACCACACCAAGCCTCATATGGTGTTTTTCCATCCAAAGCTCTGTGAGGAGCTCTATTTTGTACATATGAAACACAGTTAATGGCTTCATCCCATAGCTTAGGATTCAAATCCTTTGCTTCCATCATACAGGTTGCCATCTCCTTGAGAGCCCTGTTCTAGCGCTCTTCAACATCATTTTGTTGTGGTGTGTAGGGAACTGAATGTTGCATTTGGATGCCACATTATTCAAAAAGCTACTACAAACTCTTGTTCACATAATCCTTTCCATTTCCAGTCCTAAGGACATTGATCTTGTTCCCACATGCATTCTCAACCAAGTCTTTCCAAGCTTTGAGAGCCTCAAAGACTTCATATTGTAATTAAACATAAGGTAAAGAGTTGGGACATGTGATGACCATATCTGATTTTGATCTATGGAAATTTTTTTGTTGATATGTTAGTTATTAAAGCTTTGGTCATGCGATATGATTATAAGTATAAGTTTATGATTGGTTTGTAATGTGGTTGACCTTAGCGGCATAAAATTTTTCCGTGGATGTGAGTTGGCAGCGCAGCCAGGCCCTTAAGGCTCGCCTGAGATTCAATCTTGGTTGTCCACTTGTGCACATGATGGAAAGGGTTTTTTTTTAGGGTTTAATGTGTCTTTGCTTTGTTTGAAAAAATCATTTTGTGATTAATTGGTCTATAAGTTATTTGGAGGAGACTCTACCCTTCATGGAAGCTTTGTAAGGTTCCTTGGTGTAAGTTCCTACCAATCGCTAATGCCCTTCCTCATGTTTAATTTCCAAGGTGTAATGGAGGGTTCCTTGACATTGATGGCCACCAATAGCCATAGCTTGTTGGTTGCTCTGACTCAAAACCGACCAAATTATTCGGACTTGCAATTGCCTTTTACTAGGTTAAAAAAAACATCTAAACTCTGCAAATGATTTGTTAATGTGTTTTGTGAACTCTCAATTTGTAAATACTAATTGGTGTTTATTTTTATTTCAGGTAGAGGAGGGATAAGGGCGTCTAGGAGGAGCTGACCCCTGGCCCTCTCTGCATTTAAACATGGTAATGCTATTTATACTTCAGCCATTTCCTTTCACTATTTTAATAAATGAAGTTATGATTCTAACTGTGTAGTTGGCAAATTTTCAAGTTTAAGGGACACTGGAGAGGATGGAAACAAGGTCACATCCTCCTGGGCCTGCTACAAAAATAAAAAAGGTGAATAAACTCAATACTTTTACTCTGTTCATAATTTATTTACCCTCTTCTTGTTTGTCCAGTGTTGACACTTTTCTGTGGTTGGTTGTGCAGGTGGCTCCACTGTGGATGCTACCCAACTTCATTATTGGTTGGCCAATGGTGAATCGATTCATTTCTGTGTGGGAATCATGAATTCGACTTATTGCAATATAAGTGTAGACCGTATTTTATGGTTTTTACCCTTATGGGTTTATAATCTGATGAATGGAGGGATTCACAACCTCTCTTCTTTATTGTTTGACCTTTTAAAACTTCTTGGTATAAATATTATTTGGATTTTAACTGTTGCGGGTGCTATCCTTCATGGGATTATCCCCACTTCAGTTTTTGTTGTTTTTTAACCTATTATATATTGGGGTTATTAATATAATGGTGGATGCCATCATTGGTGGTCTTTCAGCCACCAAGATTTCGAATCCTATTTGTTTAAATTTGATATTAATAGAGGAACGTGACCCTTAGGGTCTATGCTAAATTCTTATTTGTATGTTTTTGGTATTTGTGCATCTTTGGAAGTTTAAGATAATACATGTCATGATTTGTTTCTACAAAAATAATTGGAAAGGACCACCCTCGTTCTGTACCATTCAATCATTTGAGTTTTTGGTTATTTTTTTGAATGATAGTTCATGTTACTAAAATAAGTTTATACAATGTCTTCCATCTACTATGGTCTTACTGCCACATATTGGACATTTAGATGGTTTCATTGATTGTAACAGATTTGAAAATCTTGATTAGAATTCTATAGAGTAGATTTTGTTTTAAAGTAAGATTGAGTCACGGGTTTAGCTGTGAAATCATGAGCTAGATGCTTAAAGAAATCGTGGTAGTAGATAAAAGATTTTATGTTGATACCCTCGACTTCAGTCGGGGACTAATAGTTAATTAATAATTGAATATTTATGATTCAATATTTTGTATAATTAGATATTTATGATTTCATATATTGCATATGTAATTATTCCACCAGATCACGTTGAGTCCCAATCTTGGCATTCTTGATTTGTATTGGGGGTTTTTGAAATGAGATCAATTAAATAAGTTTTGGATTTATGGAGGCCTCTCGGCTCTTAACCTGTTAAGAGAATAACCACTTTTATGGTACTTCCGATTGTCAATTTATGAAGACAAATACTTGGTTGTGTTATTTGATTTTTTTTTTTGACAATTTCTCTGTGAGTTTGTTATAAAATCTAGAAAGTGTTCTTTCTATCCATCGTGTTGCGAATTAACTAAGCATATACTATAACATAATATGATTATTCTTTTAAATGGTTTATATTAACATACTATTTTATGAATAGAAGCAACTTAATATATACCATGTAATTAGATATTTTGTTCAATTTTCTAATTGTTTTAATAAACACATATTGCACGAAGTCTCGATTTGGGTATGGATGACCGAACATAGATTCGTTAAGAATCCTACAAATACTAAATCAAATTATTTTACAGACATGAAGATAACAATAGGAAATAGTAATTAGATTCGATACATAATAGGAAAGATATTAAACAGATGCATAATAAGATCGATATTCTATACAAATGCATAATAGATCAATATTCTATTTAGATTCATAATAGATCAATATTCTATTCAGATGCATAATAGGATTTTTCCTAAAAGAAATAGTTACGATTCATAGTTAAACTAGAAATCCTAATGTAACTAGTTTTAAATAGATAAGAAGTAGGATAGGGAACCTGACACCACTGCCAGGAAAACACAAATGATATAGTTGTTCCTCCCAACCAACTCCTAGAGAAGCCAAGTCTCACTTTCTCTAGAACCCCCGAGTCTGTTCGTTGAACCATAAGAGAAAAATACACATAATGTGACATCTCTTTCATTATCAGATCAATTCCCCATCCACTACTAGCCTCCTCCTTGATAATGGACATACTATTATGTAGTATTTTTCCTAGGACATGGTAATTTATCAGTCTCCTACTCTTTAGCACTCCACAAAGAGTTGTGACCTAATTTTGGGGAAGATGCCTCCTGCATATTGATTTCTCATTCAGCAGCTTCAGCCACTTGTATTTTCCCCTTGTGGGTCCACAAACACTCTTTCAACATCTATTTCAGTTCTTATTCCCTCCAGTATATTTATTGATAAAAGAATAATTCATTACATTTGTTTTTGACTTCTTATCAAAGATATTTTAAAATACAAATAAATTTTTTGAAAAGAATTAAATAATAGTTTATTTAATATTGGTGCATTACATACACCTCACCTTAGAGGATAACCCCATCCTTGGTTTTATTATTTTTATGCCTTTATTCTTCCATCTCTTCATCTTGAAATAAGATCAGATATGCCTCCCGCATATCACTTTCCAAATTCCAAGTGGACTCTTCCGAACTAAGGTGCTTCCATTGCACCTTGACTTGTCTAATAGTATGGTTCCAGATTAAAAGTTCTCTCCTGTTGAGAATATGCTTTGGTGCCACATTGAACTCTCCTTCATGTTCCACCTGTATAACATTCCAATCAATCACATCAGTAGTATTGTGAACACATTTCTACAAAATGGAAACGTGAAAAACATTAAGTACTTTAATCTTAGGTGGTAGGGCTAACTAGTATGCTACCGAACCTAATTTTTCCAAAATTAAAAATGGCCCACAATACATGGGTGCCAATTGTGAATACTTTCCCAGTCCTAGGGAGATTTTCTTGGGTTTTACCCTTAGATACACATGCTCACCTACATAGAACTCTCGAGGATTTGTTTTCAAGTCAGCATAACTATTTTTCTTGTCTTGGGCAGCTTACAAATTTTGTTGTACCTGTTTCATGGTTAGTTCCATATCCTTTAACAATTCAGGTCCTAACATTAACCTATCAACTAGACTGCTCCAAGAAATTGGAGTATTATATTTGCATTCATATAGAATTTCAAAAGGACTCATTCCAATTGATATTTGAAAATGATTATTGTAAGCAAATTCTACTAAGTGTAAGTAATCTTCCCACTTACCAGGTTTTTCCATTACATACATTCTAAGCATGTCTTCTAGGACTTGGTTTACTCTTTCATTATGTCCATCCATTTGTGGATGATACACAATGCTAAAATTCAATTGTGTGCCTAGTCCTTTAAACAAAGCGTTCAAAAAATTCCCTATAAACTTTACATCTCTATCTGAGATTATTATCTTAGGTACACAATGTAACCTGAAAATTTATTTCATAAATATATCTACAATGTTAACAACCTTATAAGTAGATTTTACTGGAATAAAATGAGCTTCTTTTCTTAATTTTTCCACTACGACCATGATTGAGTTGTGTTGCCTAAAATTTTTAGGTAGACCTGTTATGAAATCCATGCTGATTATTTCCCATTTCCATTCCAAAATGGGTAGCGGTACCAATAACCCTGTTGGATGCTGATGCTCTTCTTTTCCCTATTGGCATTTGATGTAGCGAGACAAAAAAAATTCTATCTCTTTTTTCATGTTAAGCCAAAAGAAGTCCTTTCTGATCATGGTGATCATCTCCTAGTATCCAGGGTGTCCTAAATATGGTAGTTTGTATAACTCATTCATAACAGTTATTTTAATTTATGCTTCATTTTGTACATATGATCTATTTTTATGTAGCAGTAATCCTCTTCCATTTAGACTAAAATCTGTTTTTATTTGATTCTTTTAATTTTCAATAGTATTTTCCTTTATGTTTTGGTATTATTTATCAAAAAAATTTGCATTTGAGATTTGGTTTTCCAAATCTGATTCGTAGTTGCTGCTTGCAAATAGTAAATTTGTGTGATGACTTAAAACATCTGCAACTTTGCTCTCTTTCCCTTTTATATGTTTATTTAGAAGTCATATTCACTTAAAAATGACAACCGCCTAGCTTGTCTAACAATTAGGTTTTGTTGATCAAACAAGTATTTTAAAATTATGTTATCTGACATTAACAGAAAAATTCTTCCGATGAGGTAGTCCCGCCGCATCTTTAGTGCATGTATAATTGTAGCAAGTTCTGAGTCACGTGTAGAGCAGTTATTTTCATTTTCTTTTAACTTTCTAGAATCATAGGCCATGACATAGTTCTCTTGAATTAACACCCTGCTTAATCCTTCCTTACATGTGTCAGTGCATACGAAGAAATATTTAAAAGGGTCAGCAATGTTTAAGATAGGGGTGGTGGTTAATGGATGTTTTAGTTTATTAAAACTTTTCATGCACTTTTCACCCCAATCAAATTTCTTATATTTCTTTTGTAGTGAATTTATAAGGTAGGATATCTTCGAAAATCCCTCAATAAAATTTCGGTAATAACCCGTAATCCCCATGAACGATCTTATGTCAGTGACATTTTTAGGAACTGGCCATTCAATGATAGCCTTAATCTTTTCGGAGTCGACAGATATTGCATCCTTAGACACTATGTGTCCTAGAGATTGAATTCGGGATTTAAAGAAGCCGCATTTGTTAAACTTAGCAAACGGTTTTTGTTCTTTGAACACTTGCAAAATTATTCTTAGATGTTCTTCATGTTCCTGATTATTCTTCAAGTAAATTAGTATGTCGTCGACGAAGACGACTACAAATTTATCTAAATAGTTACTCAGAATACTATTCATTAATTACATAAAATTTGCAGGTGTGTTTGTTAAACCAAAGGGCATTATGACAAACTCATAATGACCATATCGAGTTCTATTTTTTTTTTTAAAGATGTCTTCATCCTTGATCCATACCTGATGGTATCCATACCTTAGATCTATCTTGGAGAATATTGTTTCCCCTCGTAATTGATCGAATATATTGTCTATCTAGGGTAAAGGATATTGAATTTTAATAGACATCATGTTTTCTTTTCAATAATCTATGGACAATCTTAAAGTTCCATCTATCTTGTTTACGAGTAAGACTGGTGCTCCCCAAGGGGAAACACTAGGTCAAATGTACTTCTTGTCAATTAGTTCTTGTAATTACGATTTAAGTTCTGTAAGTTCTATTATATTCATCTGATAAGGAGTTTTTGATATTGTTACCACTCCCAGTATCAGATCGATTGTAAAGTCTTTGTCTCTTTTTGGAGGTAGTCCAAGGACTTCTTCCGGAAAGATGTCTTTCAAAAATTTTAAGATATGTATATACTCTATTTTAAGTTTGTTATCATTATCCTTGTCATCCATTACATAGACTGCAAATACTTTGCATCCCTTATGGTCAGATCTTTTCATTTGTAAGGCGGATATTTCTCTTATCGTAACCTTTTTGGGAATTCCTTTTACTTTAATTGTATTTCCATTATCATCCATGCATGTAAATTTTTTATCATAACAATTCAACATAATTCTATTTTTTCTAACCAATCCATTCCTATCAACATATTGTAGGAACCTAATGGTAAAATATTTCAAACAACATGTGTATTCAATTCATTCATCATAATTTCACAGTTTTTCACATAACTAGTGACCTTCCATTTAATACCTGTGGCTAACTGTACCAGCAAAGATTTTTCAATCTTTTCTTGTGATAATTTACATAATACAGCAATCCTAGGTGATACATAGCTCAAAATTGCACCTAGATCAATTAGTATAGAAATGGGTTTAATTTTTATCATACCTTCGATTTAGACCTTTGAAGTTTGATGGTATGCTTGTCGATTCTCCAATGCAACACCAATTTTGGGCATGCTTCTCGCCATATCTCCAACTATAACAACTTCTTGAATGGATTGAACATTACTAAAAAAATTCTTTCTTATAGGACAGTGTTTAAAATAATGTGGCTTGCCACATTCCCAACATTTTAAGGGTTCCCTTTGTGCAGTGTTTTTATTAAAAGTAGTGGGAGGTTATTTTTCTTTTTCTGCATGGTTTTGTGGTTTAAAACCTTTATAATTACTGCCTTGCAGGTACCCTTTATAAAAACTTACTATTCTTATTTCTTTCACCAAAGTTGTCCCATATTTTAGTTTTTCAATTAGGTACATTTTCTCTTTTATTCTTATTCTGACCATAATAGAAATTCGCTTTTCTCATTTCTTCTTCCTGCATATTTGGATTGTCGTACTCAATCCTCTCTTTAAACATAAGAGGCAAGCATATGAGAAGGCACTCTATTTTTTTTAATGTATTATATATGGTACATAACGGAGCAAACTTAGGAATTTACTACAAAATTCCTTCATGGGCATATCACCTAACCTTAACTCATAGAATTCCTTAGCTATTTCTTCATAGTATCGTTTTGAAAAGGTACTTTCGTTTTGATTGCTTTTAAAAGGTTTTCCATGTCATGTAATATTATTTTATACTTTTTACCTTTTTTATATCTTGCCGCCAAATGTATGCTTTTCCAGTTAAGTTATAGATGCGCATTTTTGCCTTCAGTTCATCAGAATAGTTATAGATCTGTAAGTATTTCTTCATTCCAGATTACCAGGCTTGCGCCTCTTCTCCTTTCTCTATCTCACCGTTAAACATAGGTCCAAACACATATTTCATTAAATTTGGAATTATACAAGTGATCTAGAATTTAGAACTTCAACAAGATTGAGTTTTCAAAAAATGAAAAACCAAAAAATTACTTAATTCACTCATTTCAATCTTTATATTCACCATTTTTTTATAATATTATCAATATAAGCTATATAAAATCAAATTTATATAAAGTTGAAGCATATCTTCCTAATATTAAACTTAGATTCCTTACATTATTTTATTATTATAATTTTTTAATTTGTATTAATATTTGAGTTGATCAAGGTTTACGGCCTCATCTCATGAACAATAGATGTTGCAAGAAATTTCTTACCTATTAAGTTATCTAATGGCATTATTTGTATGTTGAAATTATTAACCATTTTATTTATAATTTGATAAAGCATATATTGTGCATGTGTTGAATTACCATATTAGTAAGAGATTGTCTCCATTTTAGAGCGACCTACAAAGTTATTTAATGATATAGGAGTCAATGTGTTTGTTACTGTAACAAATTTATGTATTGGCATAGTAACTTATTAATTCCCAATCTTGATAACGGGTGGCTAGAACATGGGGAATTTTTCTCAACTTCAAGAAACAAAAAGAATTGGAAATGCCTAGGAATTGGGTGAAACCTCTAATACCATGAAAAATTATTAGCTCATATAGTCACTGTAATATTGAACCTGTGGATGAGGACACTACCCCTAATCATATTTAGAATATTGACTAGAAAAAAAATTAGTAACATATCCACAAGCAACAACATGGAAAACTAGGTCATACTCTATTTTATTTTCTTCCCTTTATATGTATTGTCGAGTACGGATCTAGAACTTAGAACTTCAACAAGATTGAGTTTTCAAAAAATGAAAAACCAAAAAATTACTTAATTCACTCATTTCAATTTATATATTCACCATTTTTTTACAATATTATCATTATAAGCTATATAAAATCAAATTTATATAAAGTTGAAGCATATCTTCCTAAGCTTAAACTTAGATTCTTTACATTATTTTTTTATTATAATTTGTAATTTGTATTAATATTTCTTACCTATTAATTTATATAATGGCATTATTTGTATGTTGAAAGTATTAACCATTTTAATTATAATTTGATAGAGCATATATTGTGCATGTGTTGAATTACCATATTAGTAAGAGATTGTCGCCATTTTAAAGTGACCTAGAAAGCTATTTAATGACATAACAGTCAATGTGTTTGTTACTATAACAAATTTATGTATTGGCATAATAACTTAGTAATTCTCAATCTTGATAATGGGTGGATAGAACATGGGGGGTTTTGCTCAACTTCAAGAGACAACGAGAACTGGAAATGTCTAGGAATTAGGTGAAACCTCTAATACCATGAAGATGTATTAGCTCCTATAGTCATTGTAATATTGTGCTTTTGGATGATGACACTACCCCTAATAATCTTTAGAATATTGACTAGAAAAATAATCAATAACATATCTACGAGAAACAACATGGAAAATTAGGTCATACTCTATTTTATTTTCTTCCCTTTATATGTATTGTCTATTGTATTCCTTAGGACATTTTTGTCAAGTATATAGCACAATAGGTACTTAGACACTTCACTTTTTCCCTTCATTTTATGGGATTATTATGAGCCCACAAGTTTCTACATGTTTTGGACATTGTTAACTAGCAATTATTACTTTGGATTATGTTGATTGGTTAAGCCTAGATTCCTTTTTATAATATAAATATAATCATATAACATTTAAAGAAATATTCATTATTCAGTACTATATTTTATGATATGTGGTTGGCACTATTTTAGAGCCAACAAGAGAAAATATTGTATTGGATAAAGTCTAAGTATACCAATTAAGGTAAAAAATAATTATTAATTAGAATATAAATTTTATAGTACAATTGGTTTTTTTCAAATACATGAAGAAAGAGGGAAAACCCATTCTAGTTATTGCAAGTGTCCAGTATTTATTTTTGAAATGTTTGAACATATTACATTGAAAAAACATTAACTAGCTACTCCCATAGTAAAGTTTTTATAGACAAAGTCTATAATATGTTGTATGTCCAGTATTTATTTTTGAAATGTTTGAACATATTACATTAAAAAACACTAATTAGCTATTCCCATAATAAAGGT
>LPNX010790788.1:8799-20231 GCA_001517045.1 Pseudotsuga menziesii | reverse complement strand
AAAAACCCTAGGCATGATGATTGGTGGTTGCTAGGTTATACCTTGATCTTGTGCCATGTGCTCTATTTTGAAATAAGCACATGGCACAAGATCAAGGAAAGCTAGTGACTTCTAGCTTTCCTTCTAGCCTAAGCATTTCCTTGTAGCATAATCACACATGCTTATGCTAGAATGAAAGCTAGTAGTTGCTAGCTTTCCAATAGAAAAACCTTGGGCATGGTGATTGGTGGTTGCTAGCTTATACCTTCAGCTTGTGCCATGTGCTCTATTTTGAAAGAAGCACATGGCACAAGATCAAGGAAAACTAGAAACTGCTAGCTTTCTTTCTAACATAGGCATTTCCTTCTAGCATAAGCACACATGCTTATGTTAGAAGGAGAGCTACCAGTCACTAGATTTCCAATAAAAAAACCCTATCCATGGTGATTGGTGGTTGCTAGATTATACCTTGATCTTGTGCCATGTGCTCTATTTTGAGATAAGCACATGGCACAAGATCAAGGAAAGCTAGTGACTGCTAGCTTTCCTTCTAACATAAGCATTTCCTTCTGGCATAGGCACACATGCTTATGCTAGAAGGAAAGCTAGCAGTCGCTAGCTTCCAATAGAAAAACCCTGGGCATGGTGATTGGTGGTTACTAGCTTATACCTTGAACTTGTGTCATGTACTCTATTTTGAAAAAAACATGTGGCACAAGATTAAGGAAAGCTAGCGACTACTAGCTTTCCTTCTAACATAAGCATTTACTTCTTGAATAAACACACATGCTGATGCTAGAAGGAAAGGTAGCAGTTGTTAGATTTCCAATAGAAAAACCCTGAGCATGGTGATTGGTGGTTGCTAGCTTATACCTTGAGATTGTGCCATGTGCTCTATTTTGAAATAAGCACATGGCACAAAATCAAGGAAAGCTAGCGACTGCTAGCTTTCCTTCTAGCATAAGCATTTCCTTCTAGCATAAGAACACATGCTTATGCTAGAATGAAATCTATCAGTCGCTAGCTTTCCAATAGAAAAACTCTGGCATGGTGATTGGTGGTTGCTTGCTTATACCTTGATCTTCTGCCATGTAATCTATTTAGAAATAAGCACATGGCACAAGATCAAGGAAAGCTAGCAACTGCTAGCTTTCCTTCTAGCATAAGCACACATGCTTATGCTAGAAGGAAAACTAGCAGTCGCTAGCTTTCCAATAGAAAAACCCTGGCCATGGTGATTGGTGGTTACTAGCTTATACCTTGTTCTTATGCCATGTGCTCTATTTTGAAATCAGCACATGGCACAAGATCAAGGAAAGCTAGCAACTGCTAGCTTTCCTTTGAGCATAAGCATTTCGTTCTAGAATAAGAACACATGCTTATGCTAGAAGGAAAGCTAGCAGTCGCTAGCTTTCCAATAGAAAAACTCTAGCATGGTGACTGGTAGTTGCTAGCTTATACCTTGATCTTGTGCCATGTGCTCTATTTTGAAATAAGCACATGGCACAAGATCAAAAAATGCTAGCAACTGTTAGCTTTCCTTCTAGCATAAGCACACATGCTTATGCTTGAAGGAAAGCTAGCAGTCGCTAGCTTTCTAGTAGAAAAACCCTAGACATGGTGATTGGTGGTTGCTAGCTTATACTTTGAGCTTGTGCCATGTAATCTATTTTGAAATAAGCACATGGCACCAGATCAAGGAAAGCTGACGATTGCTAGCTTTCCTTCTAACCTAAGCATTTCCTTCTAGCATAAGCAGACATGCTTACGCTAGAAGGAAAGCTAGCAGTTGCTAGCTTTCCAATAGAAAAACCCTGGCCACAGTGATTGGTGGTTTCTAGCTTAAACCTGGAGCTTGTGCCATGTGCTCTATTTTGAAATAAGCACATGGCACTAAATAAAGGAAAGCTAGCGACTGCTAGCTTTCCTTCAAGCATAAGCACACATGCTTATGCTTGAAGCAAAGCTAGCAGTTTCTTGTTTTCCAATAGAAAAACCCTGGCCATGGTGATTGGTGGTTGCTAGCTTATACGTTGAACTTGTGCCATGTACTTTATTTTTAAATAAGCATATGGCACAAGATCAATGAAAGCTAGCGACTTCTAGCTTTCCTTCTAGCATAAACATTTCCTTATAGCATAAGCAAACATGCTTATGCTAGAAGGAAAGCTAGCAGTTGCTAGCTTTCCAATAGAAAAACCCTGGTCATGGTGATTGGTGGTTGCTGGCTTAGGCCTTGATCTTGTGCCATGTGCTCTATTTTGAAATAAGAGCATGGAACAAGATCAAGGAAAGCTAGCAACTGCTAGCTTTCCTCCTAGCATAATCATTTCTTCTAGCATAAGCACACATGCTTATGCTAGAAGGAAAGCTAGCAGTCTCTAGCTTTCTAGTAGAAAAACCATGGTCATGGTGATTAGTGGTTGCTAGCTTATACCTTGAGCTTGTGCCATGTTCTCTATTTTGAAACAAGCACATGGCACCAGATCAAGGAAAGCCAGCGACTATTAACTTTCCTTCTAGCATAAGCATTTCCTTCTAACATAAGCACACATGCTTATGCTAGAAGGAAAGCTATCAGTCACTAACTTTCCAGTAGAAAAATCTTGGTCATGGTGATTGGTGGTTGCTAGCTTATACCTTGTTCTTGTGCCATGTGCTCTATTTTGAAATTAGCACATGGCACAAGATCAAGGACTGCTAGCTTTCCTTTGAGCATAAGCATTTCCTTCAAACATAAGAACACATGCTTATGCTAGAAGGAAAGCTAGCAATCGCTAGCTTTCCAATAGAAAAACTTTGGCATGGTGATTGGTAGTTGCTAGCTTATACCTTGATCTTGTGTAATGTGCTCTATTTTGAAATAAGCACATGGCACAAGATCAAGGAAAGTTAGAAACTGTTAGCTTTCCTTCTAGCATAAGAATTTCCTTCTAGCATAAGCACACATGCTTATGCTTGAAGGAAAGCTAGCAGTCGCTAGCTTTCCTGAAGAAAAACCCTGGGCATGGTGATTGGTGGTTGCTAGCTTATACCTTGACCTTGTGCCATGTGATATATTTCGAAATAAGAAGAAGGCACCAGATCAAGGAAAGCTAGCGATTGCTAGCTTTCCTTCCAACATAAGCATTTCCTTCTAGCATGAGCACACATGCTTATGCTAGAAGGCAAGCTAGCAGTTGCTAGCTTTCCAATAGAAAAACCCTGGCCACGGTGATTGGTGGTTGCTAGCTTAAACCTGGAGCTTGTGCCATGTGCTCTATTTTGAAATAAGCACATGGCACAATCTGCTCACGCCAGAAGAATCTTAGTGGCTAGATCAACTTGCTCCAAACCATCAGAAACGAAGCAGGACTACTCTTCCCAAATTAGCTGAACATACTTCATTGATTTTATGAAATCAATAATATAAGGAAACTTGATACATTGAATCACAAAAGCATAAGAAATTGAACATAAAATAAGGTTGTCATATTTAATTGGTTCAAAAATACAATGAAGGACAATTTCAATCTTTACAATGCTTCCCCTATTCCTAGGAAACCATGAGTGTTCCCCAACTCAATTTATTCTCTATACATGCAAACCTCAACAAATCCTTTTCTATTTCCCTAAATTTCCCTTTAAACCCATTTCCTCGTGTGTTAGTCGGAAGGTGAATCGATTTAATGGTTGATATAATAATTTGTCCAAATTGATTCCCATTTTGAGGGCATTTCCACAAGAGGTTGCCCAATATCCTAGTGATACGTGTACATTCGATTTTAACTGGGGTAAATGGTCAACAACTTTTGTAGCTTGTTTTTCCACTTATAAAACAAATTCACGAAATGGAAATATTTTTTGGTTGATGCGGGTTGCCAAAAGTTCTAGATCTATCAACTACAGTAAAGGAATGAATGCCAAAGCAATTGTAGGGGAAGCGCTTGAACACAGTTCCACTCAGCAAGAAGTCCGATTATACAACGATGGAAAATAAGTCTGATGTGACATCCCCTAAAGGGAAATCCCCTTTGATCTCCTTCTGGCAAGACAAATCGAGCTGCAGTGTACAATGGTATCAAGTTGATTCTCCCACTGACGAATCTGGGAAAAAATCCCTGCATAAATCTCTTAGATCACATGGCAAACGTGACTCTCATCCTGGTTGGCCTCTCTATTTAGCCAAGGTGATTCGACCCTCTATTCATAGCATCTTTGTAGAAGCATTAGTAGCACCCTGCTCCCTGGTGCGTAAGCATTTAAGATCCCTCTGCTATCCTTCTAAGTCCCGTGGCCCAGTTTTCTCTAGTCCAACTCATCTAGTGTCAAGATCCGCCAAGTTTTGGAAGCTATGGAGTCTTCTTCAGATTCAGGACCTACGATTGATGAAAGGATGGATACTCTGGAGCATGCGATGGATCGCCTCAAGATGCAAACAGATAGTCAAGATCAGCGACTGCAAGAAACCAAGGTGGCTGGAGAAAAGAGTTGGAACCTACTCAATGAAGACATCAAGAAGCTCCGAGCAGATCTCTCAGCCTCTCTGGAAAACATGGAGGAATTTAAGGAAGATGTGCAAACAGACTTTAAAGATAATGCAAATACACATGGGGACTTTGGAAAGCGAATCTGTGCTCTGGAGCAGTCGGTCAACAAGCTTCTTGCGAAAATGGACAAGTGATCTTCATAAAAACGACCTCCTCTTCAAAGCTATCTTCTTCCAGTCTTACACTTCGGCATATAAGAAGCATCTCCTCTCTGTTTTTATGAAGCGTTTCTCTTCTGCTTTTCTTTCCAGACTCAATCTTCTATTATCTATTTGCATAAGTATTGCTATAACCGTTAGCTACTATGATCAAGCCATTGGGCAAGGATGGATGATTCCCTCACGAGGAACCAAGAATCTTGGCCAGCAATGCTGGTATGGAAATTGTCAAAGTACTCTGCAGCTGATTTGCAGAATCTAATCTAATCTATTCCAATGTTTTGGTAAAAAAAAACGTGAGCATGGAAATTGACCAGTCACATGAAAATTGACCATGCAAAGGCGTCACTATCAAATATAAACATCTCAACTCAAGTTATAGGTGTTTCTTGTCAGTTTCTAGCACCATTTATAGTTCGGTGGCTTCAAGTTTCTTATTGCATTCCTCGTCTCTGCCAGAATGTCAATTTCAGCAAATAACCTTCGCAAAGCTCATAATCGAAAAATGGGAAATTTATAGTAGTCGTATGGTTTGTGGCAAAAAAAATGGCAGCTACAAAGTGAAAACCTACTATTCGAAAAAGGTAACGCTTATGAAGGGGTTTAAAAATGAAATTGTTTTGGAAAATGGTGTTTTCTGTCTCTATTTTTTACTATTTTTAGATCGTTTCTGCTAGCAGATCCTGAAACCCATCTCATGAGCATAGTTGCTGACAAGCTCTTGGAGAAATTGCAGGCAGACGTCGAGCAGAACTGCCGAAAATCTTTTCGAGAATTTGCAGGAAGACATCGAATGTTCCGAGAGAATTGAGATTAAAATGTGGCGATGGTTTTTTTTGGGGGGGTTCATCTCTGGGTTATGGAACCGTATACAAACTGTCTACAATAAAAAGGTTTTTTTTCTCTCATTTTCAAACCAGCCTACCTCTGGACTAACCAAGGAAAATTCTCCTCCGAGGTTCATATGAGAGACATATAAATTTTTTAAACCTTCCAAAATTTTATATTAATTTTAGTTGTTAGTTAATAATATTAAATTTAATTATATAATTTTCTCTAAACCTTATAAAATTTCATATTAATTGTTAAACTATCCATAAAGAGTAAATGTAATTTTTTAAAATCAATTCTTTTATTTCATTTCATTGTTTTTTATTGTATCTTCCTTAAAACTATGCATAAGCCCATTAGAGTTTCGTTATCAGTAAGCAACGAGGTGGTTAGGCTTGCATTAACATATAGAATAGGGTTCAAAACCCTCCTTGGGAATGATTGTAAATATATCCTTGTAAATATAAGAAGTATCTCTCACAAAACAAAACTATGGATATTAGTTCTTGTTGGTCAGTTTTTGGATGATAGATGAATGAATAATATTTAATATCTTAGATGTAATACATTTGGCCTTCTTTCTTATGGTACTTTCCAAAATTTTATGTCCTTTATTAAGGTTGCTTAGAATTTTTATTCCAACATGTAGATGATTTTAAGAGGCTATTGGTAAGGCTTAGAAATGACAACGATGCCCATAATTTTTGTAATAGTAGAAATTATTTTTTTATGCCTAGTTTCATACGGAAGACTTTACTATAGTCTTGATAATGCCTGTGGGTTTCGGTGGATCTGAAGTACTAGTCATTGGTGGTTCTTAAAGAAAGTAAAGTCTCTTTTAGAAAGTACCTTAAGTTGAATATGGTATTTCTACACTTACTTGTAATCATTGTGGTGAAAATCCTAGCAGTAATGAGCCCAAGGTAATGTCTTATGGATGGATGACCTTGCAAAAGGGAAGGCATTATTTCACTAAGCCTTTGCACTATTTGTGATTAAAATTTTGATGTGTGTGATTCCACTCTTATGGTCATTTGGATCCACTTTGGATCAAGAGCATGACTTTCATTTTGAAAGAAGGTTTAAGTTAGGAAAGATTGCTCCAATAGATTTGATAAACTCTACAAGAAGGTATGGATGGTTTAGTTAGTGGTAGAGGGTTTCAACCCCTATAAGGGTGAGCTAGACAGGGATAGAACTGACCTAGGATCCCCTGTATGCAGATCCTCCTTATGCAGACGATGCCTAGTATTTCGACATTGATATTTCACTGCCCTTCTCCCCAACAGACACCACCCCAACTGCAATCTCAGAAGACAATCATAGTGAAGATGAATTTGAGTTCAACTTCTCTCTTTGTAACGCAAATCCCCCAAACACAAATCACTGCATTTTTGCAGCAGATAACTTGTTTTATCAGGGCCAGCTGCTTCCCCTCCAATTAATTCCTACACCTCTTGAACATGGCATTAGCATTATGGATATGCATGCCCCTCTGGACTCTTCTAGTAACGTCCCTGCAAGAATCAAAACCCACTGCGTCACCAAGTTGAAGATATCTTTGTTTGGATTTAGAAAGTCGGCTGAACATGACATGGATTTGCGGTCTCCTTGTGCTGAATATGCAGGTACTGGTATTGTTATGGGCTCTCCTGTTCCGAAGAAGAATAAATTCTTTGCTGTGAAACTAAAGGTGGTGGAAGTACCGCTTGTGTCTCTTTTCAGTAGACAAAATTCTATAAATGCCAAGAGAGATGACAATAATAATGGGTTTCAAAAGAAATCAGAGTCATTTGATGATGGAGAAGGTCAGTCTTCTAAAAATATGGATAGAGATAACAAGAGAGGCAAGGAGATTGTTCAGAAGTATGTGAAGAAGATTAGGATTTTTTACGTTAAAATTTTACAGAGGTCTAATGATAAAATAAGGTCTAGAGATGTGGAGAAACCAGAAGATAGAAATAGACGGAAAAATAGCAGATGTCAGATTTTACAGAGAAGTGACAAGCAGATGTCATTCTCATATTTCTCTGGTAACCTGAAGATGGTTTACAAGCAAATTTTAGGTAAAGGGAAACAACAAGCTTCTGATATGCAGCAGCATTTTCCTAACAGCTACTACCGTAGTGAAAGCACATTGATGGAGTTACAGAGTGCCATCCAAGGATTCATTGCCCATTGCAAGGAGTCCAATTACATTCATGATGGAGAGTAGGTTGGTAGAAACCCTAATATGTCCGTACTGCCAAATCCTCTTATTGTTTTTGCAATGGTGCTTTTCTGAGGCTTATAGGGATTCCTCTTCTTGTTTTGTATGTTGATCTTGATAACCATTCCTCTTATGTTTTCAGTGTTCACAGTGATCCCTGTAGATCCTAAAAGGCATCACTACTTATCACTCTTATACCTTTTGCAATGGTCTCTGTTGGAGCAACATTGAAAATGCATAAAATAATCTTTAATTTTAATGTTTTCACTTTCTTCCATGGCTTCTACCCTGCTTCAAACTAGGCCTTCTCTTCTCTAACTGGTTATCAGAATTGTTTAGAAGTCCTGGTATTATTTCTGTGTGATATTTCAAATTTGAACTCCAGTAAGTATACTCCATTAGCAATGGACTAAATGCTTCTCAATTTCTTTGATTGCAGACACCCCAAACTGTCCAAATTTCAGATGCTTGGTTGATATGTAGAAGAGGGCTCTTATGGAGGAAGACAGCAAGGTTATTGATCCAAGTTCCATTGAATACCTGCAATTGTTTTTCCGACAAAGTCATAGAAAGCTGTAGTCGATCTTCAAAGGAAACCAGATAATTAGAAGCATAGAAGAGTGTGAATATCACTTGTTTTGATAGGTCCATTATTATCTGTCATGTGGTCAAGGTTTGTCAACATTGTATATGTAATATATCTTTATTTTCATGTCTCCACTATGCTTTAATTTAATATGCAATGTTCTTAATACACAGTTGTTCATCCTATTTTGATTGAAGATGAAGTTTTTAAGATCTAAATCTTAGCCTCTAGATTAAATTTGTTCATCCTATGAAATTTTTAAGATCTAAATCTTAACCTCTATCAAATTCGAGGGAGATTAAATTTTTTAAAGCGTAAAAATCATTTTTAGTGTAATACTGAACTTAAGATTTGGATGAGACTCTCAATACAATAAGCTGCAAATTATTTGAGCGTGACAGTTTCTTCGATTCACAAAGGCTGGCATTGAAGTATCCTTCCCGTATTCTCAAGTGGGTATGTAATACATTTATGCTGCATTTGACTTGTAAGATTGTTTGCCATTGTGATCAATTAACTCTAAATTTGATTTCGGCTGTTTTTGCTCGTTAATGGATCTGCTAGTTTCATTTTGAATCGATTCTCAGCAATTGTGTCTGGCAGGCATAAAAACACACCATACAAGCATGAGGCAAGGCACAATATATTTCTCTCTCATGTTGAGACTTTAATTTGGTTTAATTGTAGTAATCTTTTCATAGATATTTGTTGGTCCAAGCCCAACCAAAGCATTTCTCTTCAGGTTGATTACAATGTTTTTTCACACTTGCTGCAAGACGATCCCAAACTAAATTAAGCATTACATTCATATCGACGCTTGGCTTGCCGTGGTTTAGACATCATGAAGATCAGAAGAAAATTAAAAACAATTTTTTTCCTTTTCCTTCAACTGCTTCGAATTGTCCTATGTCGAATGCATATACAGTGAAGAGATTGAAAGAAGTGTTAATGTTGCAGTTCTTCGAGTGAATTACAGTGAAGAAATGAAGAAATTAAAAAAGGTATCAATGTTGAAGTTCTTGATTCAGCGATGAACATGAACTAGAACTCCTACCCTAAATAAAATCAATGGTTATGATGTAACTATTCACAGATCAGAAATACATTCAATGATGACACCAAGTAACATGCGCTGGCATCATCACCGAGTCAGGTGGACCGTGGCAGTCTGGCAGCCATTGCATAGTGCAATATTAAATCGGTAATGGTCTTCCACTGTTACACGATATTAGAGCCTACATCTACATATGCTTATGCAAGATTTTGACGAGTGAGCTGCACATCTAAACGTCAAATCGATGGGTTGAACATTTTTATCCTTGTCCATTTTGACGTCCGCAATTTATGAAAGACAGTCAAATACATTTTAAAACCGAAAAAACGTCTTGTAGCACGTCAAATTCCAGGCCTGCGGGTGGCCCTTTTATGTAAACAAATCTAAGAGTTCAGTCTTCCTTTTAAGGGCCAATCTTACATTTCATAGGTCAAATAAAAACGTCACCTGCGATATAATATTGGTTCACTTATTTTCATATTTCACTAAAACTGAGCAATTGCCAATATTATTTTTTAAAAATAGATTTCTTTCACAAAATTATGGTTTTTGTTTGTCGTATGGGAGGAAAAACTACGTTTTTGAGATGAGTGGCTCTGTGAAAAAGACCATTGAAAAGGCCTCCTTCCTTCTATATAAGAGGAGTAGAGGCAAGTTCTAGCTATTGGTAGATTGAGTGAAATCACCTGTTGTTCGCTAATCTCTCCATAGAGGTTGGGTTGGGAAAAACATATAATTTGTACTGTGATCTCTTCTGGGTGCTTCGCAGAATGAGCTGGGTCTATAAGGCCTCAGATGATATATATCAGATGGTTTTTTAGGGATTTAATAGGTCAACGTAGCAGTTAACTATCCAGCATGAAGGTAGTCAATTTATAAGGAGACTTACGATGCTTTACAACTAAATTCAGTCTTCTTTACTGGTAAATTTTCACAATGTAACCATTTCTCCAAAAGGAAAAGACATGAATCAAACTACGGTATTGAGAGGACAGACAGATCACTGAATTCAGATTATACAGACTGATAAAGAGATATTACAATAGAATATATCATGGAATATATATCCCATAGAGAAAAAATATATAAACGATGAGGTTTTTTATCAGCATTCCTTGCAAGAACTTGAAAAAGTTGAATTGGATTTATAGAAAAACTGATTCCAAATAGTATACCAACCTTTAAACATTAGACAACCCGGTAGATGTTTCCAGCACTGGTTCCGGCAAATTTCCGCGCAGATTGACAGTCGACGGAAGGAAGTTTCAGACAAAATGGACGGGAGGGTGTTCAACAGAACACGCAGAAGGAAGTTTCAGACGGTAGACACTGAATGTGCAGTCAGAGAGCATTCCTGGTCCGAGGCTGTAGGTGGGTTTGCTGGGAAGGTGTCATAATTGGTCTCAGAGGCGCCCTCGAGCCACATTGAATGTTGATGGGCTCGAGGATTGAAGGTAGGCTGAGTATCATCCGGCTGAGTCTCATCGTTGAGTCTCATCGCTTTAACTCCCCCTTGCCAGGCTGTTCGGAAGCTTTAAATAAGGAGATGACAGGGCTGTATTTAAAAAAAATTTTAAGGTTTTGTATTTTAATGTTAATTTGAAATATTTATATAGGTTAAAGTTTTTTTTAATATTTTAATGTGAAACTTTTGAAATGTGTTTTCATTCAACATATTTGACCTAACTGTTTAATTTAAAGTATTTTCCTATTTCAATTTATATGCTCTCATATATTGATTAAATATTTTTTATTTATGTGCATGTGTTTTCATTCAACATATTTGAACGAATTTAATTTAAAATGTCTTTAATTCTATAATACTTATTATATATGACATTAGGAATCTATTGAGAGTGAAAATTCCACTCAACACATAAAACATATAGAATAAATATTCATCAAAGTTAATTTTTTTAATCATAAAATTTCGCCTAATTATTATTTTTATTAATGAATTATTCGCAAGGCTTATATATTTTTCAATGATTTTTTTGAAAAAATCGCCTACCTTATAATGTGAAATGACTGCAATAATCGCCTCCATTTATACACTCTAGGATGAATATCACATCCTTAAAGTTAT
>LPNX010790781.1:124840-169627 GCA_001517045.1 Pseudotsuga menziesii | reverse complement strand
TTCATTGCAAGGAAACCAACACAAACTGCATGGTCTTGTTGAATTGGTGGGAGTCCTCTAGTCCTAGTCTTATGCAATATGATGCTAATTTGATAAATTATTTTCCTCTCAGTTGTACACCCTCAATGTGTGTTTGAAAGAAATATTTTGGAAGCAGGCTAAGAGTTTCATAACTTAGTAATTAGTTAATCCTCCATATAAATATTATTAATTCATGTTCCACACTTCCCCCTCCATATCAAACATGTGTGTGTGCTGAAAATGATGAGATTTAATATAGATAGAATGAGCCAAATAAGGCATTTTATTCTAATTATCAATATCCTATTTGATGTATACTTATTGTTGACATATTTTTCAGGCCTATACTTTTTTGAGTTAGTGTTTCTACAACTGCACTACACCCTCTTATTCATTTGTAGCTAGTTTCAATAATTATGACAACATTAGTTCTAGGTCCCTAAATAGCTATACCTCGGATTAATGAGATCAATTACATCTACAATAAAATAATATAAAGTTGACCTAAAAATTCCTAAGATAAGGAAACCAAAATCCAACAAGTAAGAACAAAATAATGTAGATGGTCCACTCTAATACATTAAATAATGTGCAAGATATCCTCTCAAGAACGGTATCTTATCGACATGAGAAAGAAACCTGAAATAGATGAGTTTGATGATGTCACCTATGGACTGCAAATATGTGTAAGATTCCACATGTCATCAGTATAAGGATTGAAGTCCAAGCAAATGTTAACAATGATGCCACACGTGTATTTGAATATTCATCTTGCTACTCCCTTGGAAGGTGAAGGAGTATTAAGGAGTGGTGTAGTAGTTTCCTAAGTCAAGAAACATCCAACTTCTAGCATGAAAGGGTCTAAATTCATATGGGTAGATCTTCAATATTCCTTTGTATGTGAGTTGACCATGCTTCAATAAATATCTCATGCAATCCACCTCCAACATATCTCCAAACATAAACTTCTAGCATGAAAGGGTCTAAATTCATATGATCATCTGGGTAGATGATCAATGTCCCTTTGTATGTGAGTTGACCATGCTTCAATAAATATCTCATGCAATACAACTCCAACATATCTCCAAACATAAAGCCAAACCTAAATCTGGTCACCTTCTACATGGGAAATATCATGCAATGGGATACCATCAAAACAAATAGGACATTCCTCCAAATGAAGTCTTATTTTATACTAGCATTGAGGTTAGGTTTGATACTATGATGGAATATTCTTCTCTTTATATGTTTTTTTTTAAACCATGGGAACAACAGCCTCCCAAGAGTATATCCAATAGCCCGCAAACTAGATAAACCTCTAGTGGGTGACTCACCAATGGCAGAGATGTCCCGAAGCGAGCGGGGTGAGCCTTTACCCAAGAGGTCTACCCCACAAGGGGCCAATGAACAACCCTACCCCCAGAGGGTTTTGAACCTGTGACCTCCAAGCAGATAACACATGTTCTTAACCATTAGGTGCCGAAAAACTGCATTGCGAAAATAGGCATGTGAAAACACTGAGCCCAGTTGAATATTGCTACAAGGATATGAATGATATAGCATCAATATTTGGTTAATGTATCCATTATTGTCTTGTACATCATAGGAGATACTTATCAGATGGGTGGGAACCTCAATACTTTGCTAGAAGACTATACTACTATTAGTCATTTTTTCTATAGGTTTCACTTATTTTCATACTAGTCTCCATTGTCCACTATGAATTAGCTCATCCAATGCCCTTAAATACTAGTTATGTATACAAATGCTTAATAATTGTTGTAAATTTATGCCATAGGGATGATACAAGTCTATTTCTCCCAAGATAACCCTAAATCAGAATTTATATGCTTCACATTCAACCTTCTTTTAAGTTCATACCCTACTACAAGCTACCATAACAAATTTTCCCATGCTTTCATGAGGGAGGAGCCCTTCCACTATGGTCTTGACGAGGGGAATATATTTTCATAGACAAGGGTAATGTCATTTGTTACAACAATATTGTTCTAGATGTACAATGTTAATTCACAAGTCATGTGTTGTATTAACCATATCTCACATAATTGTTGGTCTCCCAAATGTTAATGCAGAAAATAATTACTTCATTTTTGCTCACTCTTGAACAAATTATGTCTGCTGAATTCTCATCATGTTATTAGAAAATTGGTGAATATAAGAGATCTCTTGAGTCTTGCAATAAGGTATGGTAAATAGGCTTCTTTTTTTGTTTTTTATTGAACAACATTGAATTATTGCAAGCGTATGTAATTAGAAGGCATGCCGAGTACTTTTCTACTTAATTTCCATTGCAAAGTATAAAGAGGTCACCTAAAATTCCACATTTGAAACAAACAAACAAGTATATAAAACTATGTTACACGATGCTACTATAGAAGTGTTTCCAACACAAAAGGGCACAATCGATACTCAGAAATTCCAATCTCATGAACTTTCCAAAGTCATTAATCATGTTTTCTACAACCATTTTACTTAGAGAGGTCATTAATGAGATATTATAATGAAAACAACTTATTTATACCAATTTAGGCCTTCAAGGTCAATTCTATGAGTTCTAGAAACAATTTGAAAGAAAATGCACAAATATAAATCTATGTTGTATGGGAACAGATACATATCTAGATATGGATTGCACGATGTTTTGAAAAGTTGGGATTTGGATATGGGGCATATATAATCAAGAAAAGCTATGAACCAAAATGACAAAAAATCAGATATCCAAATACAGATTGTTCTAATATACATTTACAAGCTCAAAATGTAAACTCCTCAAATTTGTGTGTTTTATAGGAGGAGGTGCTATTTTATAGGAAAATGTTAGGGTATTTGGGTCTCATGCTTTGAATTATTTTATTGTTTATTTATGTTTTTGTTATTTTTTTTCTTTCAATATATTTTTTCTTAAAATGATGTTCCTCATTCCAGCTTAGCATTTACCCTAGGCCGGAAATGGTTTCTGAGTGGACCTTTCCAAATTCGAAATAAAAGATAGATCCCATGAAGATCCATTGGCATTTAAAATTAGAAATGGGATTATCGAGTGGAACTTTCCAAATTTGAAATAAAACATAGATCCGATGAAGATCCGTTGGCATTTCAAATCAAAAATGGATCCCAAGTGGATCCACAACAAATCCTATCTGCATAAATGCAGAAATGAAATGTAGATGCTGGATATTGTATAAGCATATCTCATAACACAGATATAAAATAAGCGCCAATTCTATGACATGTATCCTATATAATATATGTAATTGTCTACAAATGTCTACTTTGGTCTTGTATATGTAAGATTTATATATTTTATATGGGTTAACATATGAGATTCTATATTCATTTCTACATTGATGTATGTTACATCCTATAAATTATTTTCATATAACATTTATGGTTTTTGCATGCTAGAATGTCTTTTAGCATTTCAAAATTTTCACACCTTGCAGCAAGCCTCTCATTTTAAAAAAAAAATTCCCATATAATTCTACAAAAATTGAATCCAAATGAAAACTCAACAACTTTGTTCAGTCAATATATGCTGCTTTAGCTAGAATGTCCAAGTTTTCTCTTGCTTCATCTTCCTTTGGTTCGAATCCTTTTTCCATGTCCTTGCTCTGAGAAATATTTTGTTGAGCTACTTGTACCATTTTTGTACCAATTTAAGAAGTTTCTTGTTTTGAGAAACTATTTCCTCATTCTAAAAGAGCAATTTTTTTATGTTGCACCATTAACTCCTTATTCTTAGATTTAGTATGTTTATATAAAAATTTAATTTCCTTAAGCTCATCGTCAATATTTTTTAGTTCCCTATTATTTAGCTTGAATTTAACCAAAAGAAACTTAAAATCATGATCAATAACACCAGGATTTGAAGATAAAGAATATTCTTTAGCAATAATCTATTCTACTTCAAAAGAAATTGCAGTTACGATTTTTCAAGGATTGGAGGGAATATGTTCATTAGATACAAACCTTTTTTTGGAAGAGAGGGTTTTGACTACTGAGATAATTTAGGAACTTTCTTTTCTAGATCAATGAAGGTGTGTGTAGATTTCTCTTGTTGTGGAACATGGGTGACATCGTAAAAAAATTTTTTCATGCTCCCGGTAAGTCGATGAGAAGAAGACAAATTGGATTGTGCTAGGAAATTAGGAAGGGTTTGATTGTCATGATACGTTCAAAGAAATGAGGTGAATTTTTTAGTTTGAATGGATAAAGGGTTGTGGGGAAGGTAGGGGCATGCTTCTCTTTGCAACAAAAACACTATAGAATTCAATAACAACTCAAAATATACTTATAGAAAAGACGTACTTTACTGGCTGCGACTCACTATAGAGGTTTCAAAACTCAAACTATCACCTACAGTATTGTTGCAGCTTGGCTGCTACTGCTAACAAGACTTCCTACATGGTGTTGCAGCTAGATTTTATAGCTAGCAACACTTTATACACATTTTTCAGCTAGTTGTGAGTGCTGATGTCACCTACAACACACTCACAGCTCACTCATAGCTGTGTCACAACTCACTATTTAACAATGATTCAATCACCCGTGCATCCATAAACTTAACACGAATGTTCTAATAAATTAATAAACAACATTCACACAACTAAACTCTACGTCCATACAACAAACTAACATTAAAAAAAATAAAATTGAGTTTTCCCAAAAACAGAGTAAAACACAAAATTACACAATAAACTTTAGTGTTTCTACTCTGTATCAATTTCTCTATATATGTTGTGTCTCCCTATGTGTAAATCATGATTACAATATGGGTATATATACTACTTCTATTAAGTTGGTCATTAAATTTCTAATTTACCCTTCGGATTACAAAACAAAATTCTTTGTTAATGTTATGTTACAGTCTGACAAGAATAAAAATTACACTGCCTCTTCAGAAAATATATCCGCTCAGCTCACATATAAAAAATAATTTTTTATGATTTAATAATTTTTTGTTTTGTGAGACGGTGAGGCAGTGTGACAGTGCTGTGACTCTTAATTATTACGACAATTATATTTTTGAACTGTGTTTTCCTTTTCAAAATTCTGGCAGTTGATGTTGCCTCTTCAAAATTTGTTGCAACCAATGGTGGACTAATTACAGAATTCCCAACATTCCCCTCCTTAATTACTACACTAAAAAAAACAATTGTAACACTTCATTTATGTTACATCTTACAAACCCCAATGTTTTTATTATGAAGTTCAAACAAATATTTTACCAATAGTTTCGTAAATATATCTGCAAACTGATTTCTTGATGTGCAAAATTCCACACTGATTTCATTGTTATTTATTAGTTCATGGATAAAATTATACTATATATCAATATGCTTGCTTCTTTTGTAAAAGACATTATTTCTTGATAGTGCAATAGCTGAGTTATTATCATAGAAAATTGGAGTTGATTCATTTTGTTCATGCTATAAATCAGAAATAGTTCTTCTCATCCATACAGTTTAGTATGTAGTTGTTGTTACTGCAACATACTCCACCTCAATAGAGGATAGTGTCACTATGGGTTTCTTCTTTGATTGCCATACTACTGATACCAATCAAAAAATGAACACATATCTAGATGTGTTCTTTCTACCATCAATAGAACTTGCCAAATCACTGCCAGTGTATCCAATCAACTTAAAATTTGAATTAGATGAATATTGGATACCAAAATTTGTTGTTCCGGCAATATATCTTAGGATTCTCTTTCTAGCTTTCCAATGGGTACACTTTGGTGTTTCCATAAAACTTGAAATAAAACTTACTGCAAACATTATATCAGGTCTTGTTGCAGCTGAGTACATGAGACTTCCAACTAGTCTCTTATACATCGTTGGATCAATTTTTGACCCATCATCTTCCTTACTATGTTTTGTGCCAGTTTCTATTGGAGTTACACCTAACTTACAATTCAGCATTCTGCATCTTTTCAATACATCATTTACATATTTAGATTGAAATATAAAAATACCATGTTCAAATTGAATGACATCAATACAAAGGAAATATTTCATCAATCCTAAATCGTTCATCTCAAATTCTATTTTCATGCCTTTCTTGAACTCATATACAGAAATATCTCTAGTGAATATTGAATCATCCAAATATAAGCAAACAATTAGTATTTTACTTTCTTATTTTACCTTCGTATACAACGTTGGTTCACTTGGACTTCTGTTGAATCCTTCACCATTCAAATATTCATCAATTCTGCTGTACCATACTATGGGTGCCTACTTCAATCCATACAATGATTTCTTCAATCTATATACTTTGTCTTCTTGTCCATTAACCTCATATCTTGGAGGTTGTCTCACATAAACCTCTTCTTCTAAAGATCCATTAAAAAATTCATATATTACATCTATTTGATGTACATACCATTTATTATGAGCAGTAATAGCTAATTCCATCCTTACCATATCAAGTCTTGCTATAGGTTCAAATGTCTCATTATAATCAATTACAGTTTGTTGAGTAAACCCTTGAGATACAAGTCTTTATTTATATTTTTCAACATCACCATCAACATTTAACTTAGTCTTATAAATCCATTTGACACCAATACAATTTTTATCATTAGGAAAATCTACAATATTCCAAGTATTATTTCTTTCTATGGCATCAATTTCTTCATCTATTGCTTTTATCCAAACATCATGTTTAACAACTTCATCAAAATCTATAGGATCAGATGCTATAAATGCAAAATTTGAAACTTGATCTACCTCTTCATTTTGATCATATAGCTCTCTTAAACTTCTATTCGTCTGACTTCTGACTCTGTTTCTTAATGACTCTAATGTAGGATTTGATTCATTGCTTACCTTTGATCCCGTTCCTTGTCATCCACCAATATTTGATGGTTCACCATGTTCATGAGTTATGGGCATTATGGCTGGTGTCCTTACTGTTGTTGTATGTGGAGTTAATTGTCCTCCATGTATTCCCTATTCTTCTTCTTCATCTTCTATGTGAGGTGCAACAATGTCCTCACCAACTAATTTATCAATGCTCCCATCCCATGCTTCTTCTTCCTTAAACAGTACATATCTGCTGATGAAATACTTATTGGTGATGGGATTATAAAGTCTATATGCTTTATATTCTTCACTATATCCAACAAAAATACATTTATGAATTCTAATATCTAACTTTCTTCTCATTTATTCAGGTACATGTGCATAAGCTACACAACCAAAAATTCTTAAATTAGGTATGATGCTACACTTACTGCTCCAAGCTTGCTGAGGAACTCGATCCTTCATTCCTTTTATTGGGCTTCTATTCAGAATGTATACTGAACAAGTAGCATCATCTCTACAATATTCATTTGAAAGATGCTTCTCCTTCATCATACTTCGAGCCATGTTCATAATGGTTCAATTCTTCCTTTCTGCTACAGTGTTTTGCTGTGGAGTGTAGCATATAGTAAACTTCCTTTTAATTCCATAATATTTACAAAATTCCATAAATTCATTTGACATATACTCATCTCCTCCATCTGACCTCAAGATTTTAATAAATCCGTTACTCTCTTTTTCAGCCATAGCTTTAAAAATTTTAAACACATCAAATGCTTGAGATTTCTATTTCAACAAATACACCCAAATTTTTTTACTGTAATCATCAATGAAAGAAATAAATTAAACATTACCAGTCAAAGAAGGTGTTTGCATCGGTCCACACAAATCTCTATGTACCAAATCCAATTGTGCTTTTTTCTCTATTTGAGACTCTAGAAATAAATTTCTCTCTATGATTATTTCCCAATATGCAACTCTCACATGAGCCTATTGGCTGCTCAATACTCCGCAATCCTTTTACCATCTGCTTCTTCTATAGAAAATCTAAACCACCAAAATGTAAATGGCCATATCTCAAATTCCATAACCATGATTGATCTAAAATCTTAGTTTTATAAGCATTCAAAGAACTAGTCAAATCATTTCGCATAGTCAGAAAAAAACATTCTATTCTTTGTCATCTCTACTCTCGCAATCAAATGTTTACTTGGATATTTATCATAAATGGTGCATACCTTGTTCTTAAAAAATAGTCTGTACTCTTTTGCCAACAATTGTCCAACACTTAATAAATTACACATTAAACCAGGAACACAATAAACATCATGTATTGTTCTTCTTTTACCATCTTTTGCATACACAACAATCACACCTTTACCATTAATTTTTACCTTACCGTCATTACCAAAATTTACTTCTAACTGAATACTTGTATCTATAATTGAAAATAATTCCTTATTTCCAGTCATGTGGTTGATGCATGAGCTGCCCAAAAACCATATATATGTTGAACTTTCCTGGGTGACATTACAATTCAAAAACATAGGTTGCTCTTCATTTTTAGTCTCCTCTACGATGTGTGTAGAGAAATTACTAGCATTTGCTTGCTTATTCCAACACTTGTCAGCAAAATTCCCAAATTTCTTACCATAAAAACATTAAACTTTAGATTTATCATATCTCTGATTTCCTGACTATCTTGTTCTACTGCTACTCCCCCTTATGCTAGGAGTATTCTGCTGTAACTTCTCTTCATTTTCAGAATCATTTTTGTTCTCATTGTGACTAGCACTTCATCCTCCTCTTCCTCTATTACTAGCTCTTCCTCTGACTCTACCTCTAGTAACATTCAACTGAGATTTAAAAGAATTTTCTAATGGAGTATCATCATACCTGTTCATTCTTGATCCATGAGCAAGAAAAGAACTAGCCAGCTCATCAATGTGCATTTTACTGAGATTTTTAAACTGTTCAATTGGAACAACCACTGCTTCAAAGTTCTTTCGCAAACATCTCAGCAAGTTTTCAATCACACGTTGATCTGGAAGGTCTTCACCATACTGCCGTGGCTGGTTTACAACACTCATGACTTGTGTCATAAAATTATCAATGGTCTCACTATCCTTATTCTCAAAGTCTCTTCTTAAATTCTACAAATTAACATTCTTCACCTTGGTCACACCTTGGTAGCACATTTCAAGAGTGTCCCAACCTTTCTTTGAAGACTCAACACTTGATATATTCAAAAAAATAGATTCACTCGAGCCTTGCTGAATAATAACAAGAGCTTTATTACCCTTCTTTCGATTTTCATTCAACAAAACATGCTCAACATTTGACAGAGCCAACTCAACCACTTGATAAGTTGGTTCAGGGTAGCCAATCATAACAAAATCCCAAATATCCTGAGCATGCAGGATAGTTCTCATTTTAATAAACCATGTGTCGTAATTTCTTTCACACAACACTAGAATTTGTGGCTGCACTACACTGTCGTTAGTAGCCATTTAAATTAATTTAAAAAAGAATGAGCAATAAAACTCAACGAAGCTCTTAGACATGAAAGAAGACTTAACCACACTTTACCACTGCAGGGAAGGTAGGGGTGTGCTGCTCTTTTCAACAACAACACTAAAAATTTCACTAATAAATAAAAATATAACTTATAGAAATGTTGTACTTTGTTGTCTGCAGCTCACTAACAAATCTCTCAAAACTCAAATGATCACCTACAGGATTGTTGCAGCTTGGCTGCTACTGCTAATAAGATGACTTCCTAGATGGTGTTGAAGCTAGATGTTACAGCTAGCAACACTTTATATGATTGTTTCAGCTAGCTGTGAGTGTTGACATCACCTACAACATAGTCACAGCTCACTCATAGCTCTGTCACAACTCACTATTTAACAATGATTCGATAACCCATGCGTCCATAAACTTAACATGAATGTTCTACTAAATTAATAAACAACATTCACACAGCTAAACTCTAGCTGCTACAACAAACTAACATTAAAAAAATAAAATTGATTTTTTCCAGAAACAAAGTAAAACACAGAATTACATGCCGTGTCTCCCTATCAATTTTTCTATCATGCCGTGTCTCCCTATGTGTAAATCGCGATTACAAGATGGGTATATATACTACTTATATTAATCCGGTCATTAAATTGCTAATTGACCCTTTGGATTACAAAACATAATTCTTTGCTAATGTTCTATTGTAGTCTGAGATGAATAAAAACTATGATGCCTCTTCTGAAACTAGATCCACTCTACTGGCATATAAAAAATGATTTTTTATGATTCAATATTTTTTTTTTGTCAGGTGGTGAGGCAGTGTGACGGTTCTGTGACTCTTCAGTGTTGTGCCAATTATATTTCTGAACTATATTTTCTTTTTCAGAATTATGGTAGTTGATGTTGCCTCTTCAAAATTTGTTGTAGCCGGCGGTAGAGTAATTACAGAATTCCTAACAAATTTTTCTTTCTATGTTTGCATCGGAGGATGATAAATGTTTTTGTAAATTTGTGGGATTTGATGTGGATAAGAAACTTCCCGATAGTCAACAATTGTCACATGAAAAAAATCGAAAACATTTTGATTCACAAAGTTATCCCAATCATCATTCCTGTTATGTAATTCTCTTTTGATAAAGATTTTGAGAAGGCCGCAATGATGTAGACTAGAGAAAGTGTTTTTAGGATGTTTCTGATTTTGTCTAGCCATTTTTCTTAAGCTATGACATAAGTAGTGAGGATTATTTAAAATATTACCAGATTCAAAATGGAGAAGTAATAGGATGTGGTATTGAAAATTCATGGCATACTTACCTTCACAGGTTAATTATTTTTCTAGGACCATCAAAATATTTTGTCATTTCTCCTCAATGTGTGAGTGAGGAACCCATTTTTCTAGTCTTCTTCTTCATTCCTATATTTGAGAAAATGAACAAAATTCCTTTAAAATAGGTAGTCCAGTGGCATCAAAGTTAGTTTTCTCATTTACTATATCATCAACTCGAGCCACTTTACCATCAAAACCTAATGCAAAATGAGAATATACTGAATCACGATATCCCAGAAATTTAGAAAAAAATTATGGCCATATTGTATTCATGAAGAATGAGTGTCATGCATTGTATCGTGAGGTTTTCTCAAATTCTTCCAAATAGAATAGCTCATGATGGTCCACTCCTCGTCTACCCAACGTGGCATACATACCTCTTGAATTCTACAAATGAAATGAGACCAGACCTCCTCTACAATTGATAGTGGAAAAATGATTTGAGAGAAGAATGGCTTCAAGGTAGGTTGAAATATGCACACTGGCATCCTCCTTTGCATTCCCATGCACTCACAACCTCCGAATTCAACCAAACCAATTCACTCCATAAGAGAATCTAATTATGTGTAATATCTATGATATTGTAGCAAATAATCCATCAATCATGTGTGAACTCCAAGGTAACTACTACTCCTTAACACATCAACTATCAAGTCACGTCAAGTTCCCTTTAAAATAATGCCTAAACCTAAGCCCCTTTCCCCATACCCAAGTTTCTTGGAAACATAGTTAAACCATTTTAAGACTATTTAGAAGTGTTCCTATAAATTTGGCCATAAATTAACATGACACTTGTGATCCTTATTCTTTAGCATGCAATTGCAGTCTAAAATTTAAACTAAGAGTCCTTTTATGAGCCTTGGTCTTTAGAGCACAGTTGCAGTTTAAAATGTGAACTTCAATCATTTGAATGTTATAAAGGTATTTAAAGTTTGAATGGTTGGGGAGGATATTGAATTCTACTACAAATATACTTGATTTTTTCCACTCTTCTTCTCCCATATTTATTTTCCCATTGCCACAATCTTCATAAAGAAAAATTATTTTATGTTTAAGAGTAAAATATATAATCATATCTACTACAAGAAAATGATCTGATGAGTGAGTTGAATAATTTTCATTGCAGATCAATATTAACAACTTTTGAAGCCCTTTACATGGTTCTGTACAAGATTAGTTATATAAAATATTTATGATCCTACAAATATTCAAATTATTTAAACCTAGCAGGAACATTATGCATAAGAATATATAGAATAAGGTAGTTCAGAAGTCTTTACATTATGTAGGATGTTGGTTTCCATTTGTTGTCATAGGATTATTTTTGTACTTAATGTTAATATGTGGCATTCTATCTTTAGCAGTCATATAACAATTATCTACATGAATTTTTTTATAACAAGAAACCTAAAGTTTGAACCCTTCCCACATTCAAAAACATAGGTACCTAGAAATCCTGCTTGCAGAAGGATAATGAAAATGTCTCTTGCACTTGTCTACTTCACAACCCCGAGTAGCTCCAAATTGCTGACACTCTGCACATAACTGGTTTTATTTGAAATTAATTACTAACATGTAAATATAAAAACTTACATGTTTAGAATCCGAGTTCAATAAATATGTTTTCATCAAATGAATTGATGATATCTACAATAAGATAGTGTTGTTTATATATTTATGAAGAGACACCTTTAAACAACGTGTCTTTCTAATGTCGACTTTTACATAAATAATTAATAACCTAAACTAATAATTAATAATTAATTAATAAATGTAATATACATTTGGTATATTACAAGTCTTCACTCTATAAAAAGATTCGACCATGAATCTACTATGAGTGTGCTACAACTAGAATTTTTTCAACGAATAACGATGTCATGGTTTAGTAGTTCTTGAAATAATTGGTTTATATTCCATTCAAATATTTTCATTCATACGATTTTGTATATAAACAAATAACAACTATATGGGGTATTTGTTTGAAATTATAATTTGAATGTGTTCTTTTTATCTTCTAATTTGATGTATATTTCTCGGACATCTTGATCTACGACCACCGATAGAATGTTCATCTCTTCATTTGTTGCAACATATTTTTAGTTTTGTTATTCTATGTTATTCTAATATTTTATCACAACATATTCTAAGCTTCGGTCTTCTACATTATCCTCATCATTTATTGCAACATCTTATAGGTTTCGTTCTTCTACGTTAGCCTGATCATTTGTCGCAACATATTATGGTTTTCATTCTTCTACATTATCCTCATATTCATGAGTATCTGGTGTTTCATTTTTACAATTTATGATATTTACATCTTCTTTAGAGTTGGCATTAACTTCAAGATTGTCATTAGATGAAACTATCCTTTTTTTATTCTTATTTTCAAGTAATTTTTCTTCAGGTTCATTGTGATGTTCTCTACTTTGGGATTTATCACTTTCCTCTATATCTTTTGTTTCATCATCTGTGTTATTGTCTTTATTATCATGTCCTTGGATTTGGTTTGGGTTATGATCCAAGCATACAATCTGACTTTGTTCTCGTGCTTCATGAGCCATTTTCATTGATTTTATGGTTGTGTACACTAGACGATTTATATGACTCATTTCCATTCGTTGTATGAAGCTGCAACAAATTTCTGGAACTTGTGCATGATTCTGCATCTTATTTTGATTCTTGTACTTTGAACAATGGTTATGGTTAGGCATTTTTTTTGTGTCTTTTACTTCAAACAATGGTTTTTATATTTCTTTATGTATGATGCCCTAAACCTTATGTGAGGGGGAATGTAAGGCATCATTGTATGTTTTTTTATTTTGGCATAGGTGTAGGAGTGATTTTGAGTTGTCCTTTATCAATATCATCTAAATTTTCTTCCTTCTCATCCATTCTTGAAATACATATGGCATAACTGCTTTTACATATTTCAACTAAATTCAAGAGTAAGACGCATGCGCCTCTGATTGTTCCTTGTCCACATGCTTCTTATATTCTCCTTCTCATTGTGGTATTATCAACATTTTCATTTCTTCAACTAATTCTTTTATCTCTTCATGAAGAACTTGCATTTCCATGTTGATATCCAATATTTATGCTTCAAGATCTTTGGTTTTTATTTCTTTAATCTCCCATTTTAATTCATTTTTAAATTTTTGAGTTGTTTAATATCTTTTGAAAAAATCATAAATTCCTACATTGAAGACCATTTTTTCTTATACAAAATCTTCAATTTTTTTTAATAATAATAATTATTAAGTAATTAATTAATAATAATATTATTATTTTTACAAACTATATATAGTTTAATATATAGTTATTTTTGAAAAATTTAATATTATAATTATTATTATTATTTTACAATAATAATATCATATTAATTTTACAATAATAATATTATTATAATTTTTTTGGGAAAAATATGAAATTAGGGTTTATGAAGATAGGCAAGGCGGTGGTATAGGACGATGGGAGAGGAATTGTAGGTGGAAAGGGTTGCATATGGAAATGGTTGGGATGTCGACTATGTGGTGGTGGCAGCGGCCACGTGGAGTAGACACGGAGATAGGATCAACGATGGTGAAGATGGAGTATAAAGTGGGATAAGGTCAATATTTAGGTCCTTAGGGTATAGGGGAAGAGAATGCACGCAATTGCGAGGACTGAGCCGAGGAGAAATGGATTCGTGAAGTATTGAATCATGTATATGAAGCGTGATAGGAAGCACACTAGAGGAGGGCCACACAGGTGGGGGTGCTACATAGGTAGTGTGGAGCGATGAGGAGGGAGGTGCATGTGAAGAGAGTAGTGTGCGGGTGTCTATGGCATGGAGTGAAGAGAAGGGGAGTGATGGGAGCTAGTGATTGAGGGAGGAAGTAAGGGGGGAAGCAAGAGGAGTGTAGGCGGGTGCAGCGCACGAGAAGGAAGGAGGAGATCGTAGGTATTGGTATTATGTATTGGGGAAGCGAGGGGAGCGTAGGAAGGTGCAACGCACGAGAAGGAAGGAGGGAGCAGTGGTCTGGAGCATGTAGATGGGAACAACTGGTTGATAGCATGTAAGGGAAGAGGCTACACAGTGTGGGAGAAGGGAGCACATGGAGAATGGGGAGAAACATAGTGGAAGGTAGCGTGGATATGAAGGACTGAAATAGGAAGGAGAAGCATTGATATGGAGGTCAAGATTGTTATGGGGAGGAGAAATATGGATATGGAGGGGTGTAGTATGGGCGTAGAAGAAAATGAAAAAATATGAAGAGGAATGGTGGGTAGGTAATTCTGGAGAGCCGAGATAGCCAAGAGCTTTAATACCACTTGTAAGGATAAAACCTTGTATGTTTGGAATCTGAGTTTAATAAATATATTTTGATAAAATAAAGTGATGATATCTAGAATAAGTTCATGCGGCTTATATATTTATGAAGAGACACCTTTAAACAATGTGTCCTTATAATGCTATATTTTACATAAATAATTAATAATTAATAAATAAATGTAATATACATTTGGTATATTATAAACAACTGTAGCAAGTCAATATAATTATAACATGACTACCAAAACAGAAATTTCTTCACTGAATAATAGATATCAGTTAGAAATCATCTTAACCTATATAAACATGTTGGAAAGCATTGTAGGATGTGTTGTACTCTATCATAGGGTTCCGCTGTATAATGTGTTGCACTTTATCATAGGGTTCCTATGAAGAAGTAATTAACTAACCCGCTGCTTTAAGATTTTAGAGTTTGCACAAACATACCTTTAAATATATATCAAGTTAGAAGCGAAGATTTGATAAATGGTTTGCAATTTCGTTATTTCTCATAAAAACAGCTAACGAAGAATTAGCATAATATTACTCATGTAAAAGTGCGAGGATGAGTTATTTAATAGCCCTACTCTAGGTCACAAGAAAAATATTTAAATTTATTGTACCTATAAAAAAGTATTGTGGGCCTGTATGAGAAATTCATTAGAAGAAAGTTTTATGTAAGCAATTTTAACTGTTCTATTTTAACATCATTGACAATGTGATACCCAATAAACACAGGATACAACCCACATATATGTTTGTGGAAGTCGACAGTAGTTAGTGGTTGTGCAATTTTAACACCACTATTAATGTAATAGCATTACTCAAGAGTTACTTGATTTTTATGATGTGAAACACCAAATAAATTCTGTAAGGGTGAATTACATTTTTTTTCATAGATTTCTGAAGTCAGATTGATGCTCCTCTTCACAAATACAATTTATTCTTTTTTCTGCAAATTTTAGATAAATATTTTTTTTTTTAAATTTTCAGTAAAGTGAATGATTAGTTCATGAAATAATCATCGTTTGACCTACAGAAAAAATATCATGTGCTTGTATTATATAAATTGTAATTTTGTGAATTATTTTATGGTATCAGTAGGACGTATATAGACTAATTAACATTAATTTGACCTATATCTGCTCATATGCATCGTGACAGATCTATAGGATACCACTATTAAAGGGCTTCTCACCAACTACAAATCACAATGGGTGTTCATTTACCACATCACAATTGCATACAAAATTTTCTTGAGAATTACAGGGTTGGGTGTTCTTTCAAGATGGAATTCAAACCATAGAATAATGCATTCATTAAGCCTTGAACATTGCATCATTTACCATCCACTTAGCCCTTTCAGTGATTCAATTGTTTCTTTTGTTATGGTAGTTAGATGCACTTGTTTTGACTTTTTGTTCACTCAAGGAACGCTTCTTTTCAATTTATTTTATTTACTTTGTTTCTAAAATGACTTCTAAGCTTTGATAAAAAAAATGGCTGATCCTATGTCTATAGTGTATTTTGAGGATTTCCTCCTTTAAGCAAATGGTATATCCTTTCTTAATTTAGATACAAGTCACAAGAGGCATCCTTAGTTGGCTCTTTGTTCCTTCATTCAGACTACTTCCTTAGGCCACTAGAGTCAAAAACAATGTTAGGATTCTTATTATTTTATTAGAATTACCAATGATGCAATCTTGGTGTTTTTTTTTTGTAACTAGGGGAATCAGAAATTGGGGACGGGCTGGTACTCATGTGACACAGGGTCCAGGGATACAATCCCGCTACCACTATACCCCTAGGTGCATACACAGGGCCCAAACCATGGCGTATGGGTAAATTTGTAGGGTATTTCAACACGAGACCTTCCATTTACAACCAATTTCAACAATTCCACTTTACCACTTGCTCTGCCCCCCCATAGGCGATGCAATCTTGATGATAATATTACTTCTTTCCCCAATTCTTAAAAGATTTTATCTGAATGGAAGAGCTCCTTATTTAAAAGAAGGTGGTTGAAGGTTCAATTCCTTCATTCCCTAATGATATTGCAAAATTGATGCTTATAATAAAATATATTTTATTAGGATTTATTATGGCTATAGGTGGGGTTTCATACCATTTTTGTATGTTGCTACGATGGGGGTTCTAAACTGACTTCATATGTCACTACGAGGGGGGTTTAAAACTTCCCTTGTATGTTACAATGACGGGGTTCAAAAAACCTCCTATAAGTTTATATGAGGGGGGCTCATAACCGCCCCCAAAGGCTTGTACAAATTTTTAGGGGGTGTTTTGAGCTGCCTCCATAGGTACCTACGAGGGGGGCTTATAACTGCCCCAAAGTTTTGTAATAAATAATTTTAGCGAGGGGGGGCTGAACGACCCCCCAAATTCACTTTTACCATTGGTTTTTATATCTTCTAGAACTTCCCTTAAAAGTCCATAATTTTAGCGTTGGTTCTATTTAGGGGGGTTTTGTTATGACCGCCCCCAAAGGTTAGTAAGATGGAGTTTTAAGGGGGATTTACGAATTCCCTCTTAGGAACCTATTGGGGGGGTTTGAAACTACCCCTATAGGTACTTACAAGGGGGGTTTGAAACTACCCCCATAGGTACCTATGAGGTGGGCTTGTAACCGCCCCTGAAGGTTTGTAATAAGGAATTTTTGGTGGGGGTTTGAAACCACCCACTTAGGTATATGTGAGGGGGATTTAGAACCTCCCTTAAAAGTCACACTTGGGGGGGGATTAGAACTTCCCCCAAAATTCAATTTTAGGGGAGGTTTTGATATCTTCCAAATCCTCTGCTAAAATTCCAAAATTTTAGTGTCAGTACTATAGGGGGCGCTTTTGTAAAGACCACCTCCAAGAGTCCAAAGCCAAAACCGCCCCCAAAAGTGACTTTTGGAGGAGGAATAAAACCCCCCATAAAATTCAAATTTGTTCTAGTGAATTGAGCATTTAATACCGTGTGGAAACACAAGATTAATATCCAGACGCAAGATATTTTTCACAAGCATGCACAAGAAAAATAGAGAGAGGAATAATGAGACTAGCCATAAGAGAAGTGAAGAATAATAATTGAATATTGAATCAATGAATTGATTTATTATTACATTGGTAATACATCCTTATGAAGGAAAATAGAGTTTCTAGAAGACAACTCATGCTATCTCATAAATCAAGATTACTAAATATGATAAACCCCCATAGGTGAATAAAGTGCTTTCCAAATCTGTTAAGGAGCTTATGAATTGAATAAAGCATGATAATGATGAATGATGGAAGGTATTTCTAAGCATGGAATTCGATGAGAAAATTGTGGAGGATGATTTGGTAACAAAAGATGTCAGTTTCTAATTCTGACTATTTTTACCTTATCCACTAAAAAGCAGGAATAAAGATGCCTAAAGGAAAAAAAGACAGGAAGGTGCGGTTTATATTATGGGAAATCAATAAAGTCGGCATAATCTAACCAGGATTAGTATAGAGGAGATCTTGGGGTATAAATGTCAAGTATTGACCAAATGGTGCTAGTGGAGGCCAACTACCTAGTCTAAAATATAGGAAATTAAGAAGAAATGATTAATTATTTTTATCCAAAGTATGGAGTGGGTTTATGATATTCAATCACCCCCCTTAAAGTCTAACTTTATGATGGAGTGTATGAAATAATATCATACATATATATGTATGTAGGGCCCAACAATAAGGCTATGGTCACACTTTACAATTATTTTTGTCCAAAAAACTTAAGAAAGAGGCAAAACCACATGGGAAAAATACCCCTCAAGAAATGGAAAGCCACAAAATGAACAATATGTCTCCATTATGTATTTTTAATCACTTGAATGAGGTGACTGAACTTATTTTGGTAGAATAACTTGGTGAATAAGTTGTGAAATCCATGATCATGTGCTAGAGTGTAGTATATGCAAGAAAGAAACTGAGAGGCTCCTTGTAGCTCATCATTTGATGAAACAAGAGTATTTTCTGAATAATTCTTGCTGCTATCTTACTTTGATATGCAACATAATATTAAAAAAAACTATATTTTTGCATAATCCTTCCCATCGAGTAAAAATTCAATACAATCGATTCCTTTTATAGTTGCAAAATGTTGAAATGAACCATGTATCTTCCTTTCAAATTGTTGTGGCACCTTCCCAATTCTGAAATGACACTGAAATGACTATTAAATATCAAAAATATTATCATATGGAGAAGTAAATACCAAAGTTATAATGTCTCCATGATGTCATAACATGCATATCATCCTACAAATTTGCTTCTAAATCGGGTTCATAATCATTTGATTGGAATGAGAAAGAGTTGGCCGCTAAAGATAATTCAAATTCTAGTAAAAAATCACAAGCATTGCGAGATGGATTTGGTGGACTCATAGGTGATTTATCCAAGAAATACACTGATATTTCTGATCCTGATATATCAAAAGATGAATCTATATCATAGATTTTAGAAAATGATTTAAATATGGAATTCAAGGCATAATTGGTATTACCTTGGGACTGCGCACTGTGACAATGTCCTAAGGATTCAACATACTTCTCTAGTTCATCTAGTACATCAATGTTATGTTTCTCCAAAAACTGAGAGATGATTTCCATATTCTTCTTGAAACATTTCTTCTTCGCATGAAAACCCTTGTTACAATAAGGACACTTGGATTTTCTCCCTTTCTTCTTAACTTTATTCAAACCTTCATCAGTAGGATTTGATCCTTCATCTTCATTATCTAAATTTGGATTCTTCTGTTTCATTATTTGCTTCTCTTTTGACTTTGGATTCTTACTTCCTTGAACTATAAGAGCATGATCCTCTCTCTTGGAGATTCTAAGAGCTCCCATATGGATCAGTTTACCTTGCTCATTTGTCATTGAATCAAAAAATGCACTCAATGAAGGATTTTTCCATTTATAAATAACAAGCCTAATAGTAGGAAAAGTTGACATAAAAATAAAGTATTCAGAACCCAATTTTGATAATATTGAGAGAATCAATTGATCATTAGAGGAAATTTCAACTCAAAATGGGCCTTTTAACTTTTATTCAAATTTCATGTCATCATGTGTTAGCCAATGAAACTGCTTTAAATTTGAAATACCGTATAGGTCTTAAACACTTTTTTAATATAAATTTGGGGATAGGTATCATAAAAAAAACTACTTTTTTTTGTTTGTATTTTTGACATATCTCCCCGCATTTTTACTCAAATTTTGATCGGGAGAGCTCGTTGGATGCGGAATTAAATTCCGCATCCAACGAGTACCCACTCAGCATACTTTTTATGGACCCCGCTACCCCAAAAACAAGAAATACCTGAAAAAATGGAATGATGACATCATCATTTCATTTTTTCAGGTATTTCTTGTTTTTTGGTTAGTGGGGTCCGTCAAAAGAATGTCGAGTGGGTACTCGTTGGATGCGAAATTTAATTTCACATCCAACGAGCTCTCCCGATCGAAATTTGAGTAAAAACACGGGGAGATATGTCAAAAATACAAACAAAAAAGTAGTTTTTTTCTTTTCTTCCTCCAAAATTAATAAATATTATTTTATTATTTTAACTATTATTTTATTAGTTCATTTTAGGAGGCCCATTTTGATTTGAAATTTCCTCTAATGATCCCTTCTTCTCAATCCCACATTTATTGAGAAATAGAACAAGTGACTTGAATTTGGTGATGAACCCTTCAATTGAATCGAAATTTCTTGGACTCAATGAGAATAAATAATTCTCCAATTGATGCACTCTTATCACATCTTGTACTCCAAAGAGAGCCTCAAGTTTGTTCCATACTTGGTTTGGAGTGGTAAAACCATTAAGATGAAAAACAAGATCAGGAGAAATTGAGAGACAAATAAATATATAGGATTCATCCAAACTATTATGCCACTTATCTTTCTCAACAACAACATTGGGATCATTCTCTAAATCCAAAGAAACTCTATAGAGTCCCCTACTACACAACATAATTCCAATGATGTCCTTTCATTTGAGATAGTTGAAGGGAGTTAGGATCATAACTGAAGAGGAATCCATGCTTAGTTTTTATTGTACTCCTGGAGATGCTCTCTACAACCTTCACAAATATAAACTAGGAGAAATACTTGTAAGCTTAATTAAAGCTCTTCTTCAAAGATGGATAGGATGTTAGATGTTTTATGATGTAGACTACTGATATCTCCTTAACTATGTAGAACTTGATAATATGAAAACTCTAATACAATGTATATCTTAATAGATTTAGAAACCTCATGCTTTGATACCATGTAGAAATTGAGCTTCTAATATCATGTGGAAACAGAGGATAAAGATCTAGCTGCAAGATATTTCTCACAATCCTGCACAAGAAAAATAGAGAGATGAATAATGAGATTGAACACAAGATAAGTGAAGAATAATAATTGACTATTGAATCAATGGATTTATTTATTATTACATTGGTAGTACATCCTTATAAAGTAAAATATATTATCTAGATGACAGCTCATGCTAGCTCATAAATCAAGCTTACTACATATGATAAACCCCAATAGGTGACTAAAGCACTTTTCTATTCTGTCAAGGAGCTCATGAATTGAATAAAGCATGAGTGAGTGATGATGATTGATGGAAGGTATCACTAGTCATGGAATCTGGAGAAAAAATCATGCAGGTTGATTTGGTCACAAAAGATGTTAGTTTCTAAGTTTGACTGGCCTTACCTTATCCACTGAAAAGAAGGAATAAAGTTGTTTAAAGGAAGAAAACATAGGAATGCATAGTTTCTATTATGGGAAGTAAATAAAGTTGGAAAAATATAACTAGAATCAATATAAAGGCGCTCCTGGGGTATAAATGATAAGTATTGACCAAGTGGTGCAAGTGGAGGCCAACTACCTAGTCTAGAATATATGAAATTAACCAAAAATAAGTAATTATTTTTGTCCTAAGTATGGAGTGGTTTATAATATTCTAAAATTTAGATAGAAATTCTAGGCATATATTTTGTAATATTTCAAACTATTTTGGGCCTCAGTCAATGTTGGTCACACCAAGGTCCAAAATATGTACTTTTTCTCATTTTCTCAAAATTGAAATTTGAAAGTGGATTTAGGTACCCATTTGAGATTAAGTTTTCATGTATATTTTTTGGGGATTATGAGCTATTTTGGACCTCAGTCAAACTTGGTCAAACCAAGAACTAAAAAATTACACATTTTCTGAAATTTTTAGAATTCAAATTTGAAAGTAGATCTAGATACCCATTTGAGACACAAGCATGCACACCTATTTTTGTGCGATTTTGAGCTATTTTGGTCGTTAGTCAAGGTTGGTCAAACAAAGGTATAAGATGTGATTTTTTTACTTTATCAAAATTGAAATTTGAAAGTGAATTTAGGTACCCATTTGAGAGATAAGCAAGCATGCATATTTTTAGGGAATCCAAGCTATTTTGGACATTAATCAAACTTGGTCAACTCAATCCCTAAAAGGTTGCACTTTTTCCAATTTCTTAGAATTCAAATTTAAAAGTAGATTTAGATACCCATTTTAGAAATAAGTGTGCACGCATATTTTTGAGTGATCTTGTGTTATTTTGGTTCTTAGTTAAGGTTGGTCAAATCAAGGTATAATAGATGGATTTTTCTTGACTTTCTCGGAATTTAGATTTGAAAGTGGATTTAGGTAGCCATTTGAGGCATAATCCTACATGTATATTTTTTTAGGATTGCGAGCTATTTTGGAACTCAGTCAAACATCGTTAAACCAACAACTAAAACATTGCATTTTTTCAAATTTCTCAAAATTCGAGTTTTAAAGTGGATTTAGATACCCATTTGAGAGATAAGCATGGATACTTATTTTTGTGATATTTGGAGCTATTTTGTCCCTCGTTCAACGTTGGTTAAACCAAGTCTTGAAAGATGCACTTTTGTTGACTTTCTTGGAATTGAAATTTGAAAGTGGATTTAGGTATGCATTTGACAGATAATAGTGCAATCATATTTTTGGGGGATTTACCAGCTATTTTGGAACTTAGTCAAACTTGTTTAAAAAGAGGCCTAAAATGTTTCACTTTTCCCAATTTTTCAGAATTAAAACTTAAGAGTAGATATAGATACCCAACATAAAGATAATCATGCACACCTATTCTTTTGATATTTCATGCTGTTTTAGTCTATAGTCAATGTTGGTCAAAACAAGGAATAAAAAGGCGCATGTTTCTAAATTTCTCATAAATGAAATTTAAAGTTGATTTTGGTACCCATTTGAGAGATAGTGTGCAACTACATTTTTTGTGGGATTCAGATCTATTTTGCACGTCAATCATACTTGGTCAAACAAAGACCTAAAAGTTTGCACTTTTCTGCAATTACTCATAATTCAAATTTAAAATTAGATTTAGACACACATTTGCGAGATAAGTGCATATTCTTACCTTTGTGAGATTTCAAGCCATTTTGTCCCTATGTCAAGGTTGGTCAACTCAAACCCTAAAAAGTTACATGTTTCCAACTTTCTTGAAATTGAAATTTGAAAGAATATTTAGATATACGCTTAAAATATAAGCGTACACACATTTTTATAAGATCTTGGACCACAACTAAGGTTTATCGAATGAAGGTCTAAGAAACGCACTCTTACCGACTTTCTAGGAATTGAAATTCAAAATTCAATGTAGGAACTCATTTAATATGTAAGAATGCACTCACATTTATCCAACATTCCAATCTATCTTGAACCTCTATAAATCTTGGTGAAACAAAGATCTAGAAAGTTTCACATTCTCCTAATTTCTCATAATTTAAATTTAAATTTAGATCTAGAATCCCATCTGAGAGATAAGCATGTACACATTGTTTTTCCATATTTTGAGGTGTTTTGTTGCCCAATAATTTTTGGTATGACCAAGTACTAAAATGATGCATGTTTTCCACATTCTCGGAATTGAAATTTGAAAGTAGATTTAGATACCCATTTGAGAAGATATGTGTGCATGCAAACTTGTACAATATTGTGAGCTACTTTGGCATTTGGTCATGCTTCATAAAACCAAGGTTTGTAAAGTTACCATTTTTTCCCATGTTGTCATAACAGAAGTGTGAAAGTTTTTGTAGATTCTCATTTGAGAGATAAGTACCCAAATAATTTTTTGTGAGATTTCGAGCTGCTTTCGTCCTTTGTTAACCTTGGTTTAACAAAAGCCTAAAATGTTTCACATTTTCCTATTGAATTTTTTTATTGAGATTTGATATTTTTAATATGGATGTGAAATGCTAATTACTTGAAATAAATAGAACATTCATAGCCATAATCAATCACACATAACATGGTATGTACCCCAGGGAAAACCATCAAAACAATGAGGGAAAAAAACCCATAAAATATACAAAGTATAGTAATGATAGATAATAGAGAATGTCTTTCATAATAACATATTTCGTTCGACACTCAAGGTGAAAAATAAAATAAATTCCAAAAACCCTAGGTTTTATCATCGAGCAATAGAGAATAGAGAAGTATTAGATGATCCTATTGTATTCCCGACACACAATTCAATTCATTGTTTCTACATGAAGCAATTTCCAGTTCCTACATGAAGTAATTCGGAGTTCCCGCACTATGCAATTTCTAGTTCCTACACTAAGCAATTCATCATTCATTTGCTAAATAATTTGTATTTCCTACACTAATCACTTCATAATTCATGCACAATTGCACCATCCATTCTCCCTTTCTGCACTTATGCACCAATATAGACCACCAATTCACACTTTTAACCATGGGAGGCAGACCCTGCACATCAAATTCACCCTTTTTCCTTGGTTGCATCAAAACTTATTAACATGAATGAGTTCTTGACTCAATTATGGAGCATCACTATATTGTTTGTCCTTAAATGGAAATCAAACACTCAGTTAGAGATCTGACTATAGTGTTGTAACACAATAAATCAAGTTCCATCATGCAAACACTTAATTAACTTAACTGTTGTCTTTTAGTTTCACTAAAGTGTTGTTAATGGAAAACACTTTAGTTAATTATTCCCTCTTTATTAACAACTTAGCTAACTTTTATTAATTAAAATCATGTTGATTGATTTACTAAAGTGACCACTGTGAGTTCTCCTTTAATTAGTTGAGGATTACATTGTTACTTTAATTGAAGCTTTGACAATTTGAGTTCACCATTATTCATTGAAGTCAATAAACATGTGCATTTTGAATTATATATTTAACTCAAGTTAATATCGTGAGTAATTTGAATTTCTCTATTTAACTAAAGTTAATATCACGAGTAATTCAAATTTGTCTATTCTTGGTGAATTCCATATCTTATCTCAATGATCCAATATTGCTAACTTTAATTTATCAATTGCATTAATTATTTATTAAGAAATTATGTTGATGTAATTGTAACTTCAAAATGTATTCACTTGTATTTCTTATGTATTGTACCCCGATGTTTATTCCAGGAAGTGTTTGTAATGTAATTGAGTCATGTCATGCCCCGATGTTTTGATTGGGAGTTTCTATAATGTAAACAAGTCATGTCAAGTCAATGTGGGGGTAACCCTCCTATTGTTCAAGGTTAAAGTCCCCACAATTCTGGGGCCCTAGGGTTGTTAGTCTCACCTAGTGAAGTCGGCCCTAGTGAGTCATTGTCAAGTCAAGAATTAGTATAAATAGAGAGTGAGTCTCCCTATTTAATAGACACTCACTCACACTCAGTTGTAGCACATAGCTGAGGGAGAAGAAATTTCCAGGGCTAGAAAGAAAGAGGCTACTACTGTCGGGAGATCATCTTACTATTTTGGGTTTTACTTTTGGTGATGGTTCTATCTCTGAGGAAGTTGTGCCATTTTCTCCATTTATGGTTTCCCCGAGGAAAAATATTGTATTCATCGTCTCTTGTGTTTGATTGTTCTTCTTGTTATTCTCTTAGTTAAAGATCCTAATATAATGCTAGCTTAATGTTAAAAATATAACATGGTATTAGAGTTAACCTGAGAAAAAGACATTGTGTAGCTGCGAGAACTAGGGATTCCTGCTTTGTGGATCTCTCTCCACATATTTACAACAAATAAGTTTGGATTAACTCTCCTCCCTAGGGCGCATCTTTCTGTCGAAGCAAAATCCAATTCTAATCTTTTTTAGTTTTAGACCTGACACTGCTGCCGAAAATTAGGGCTTTCTAAAGAAGTAGAATTTTTGAGTGAGCCCAGGCCTTGATTGATATCCTCCCCAAAATAAAAGGTTAGAGATCAAGATTAAAGCATTTGGTTTGATAGAAATCTAGAAAATCCAAACCCTAATCTACTCCTGAGCCAGCACTGCAGAAATTCAGATCCAAATCCAGATCCGACATCTTCACCTAGTAATATCTAAATATTTTGTATTTCCATTTGAGGTTCTCAGTTAAGATGTCTCATCATGCCAAGATTGATGAAAATATTGAGGGAGCTGATAACTTTAGAGCCTGGAAGTATAGGATATCCATGGTCTTGGAAGAAAATGAGTTGGACTCCTACATCCCTGAGGAGGTTCTAGTTCCAGAGGAAGATGAGGCTAAGGCCTTACATAAGAAGAATTTGGTTATGGAAAAGAGGATTATTGTTGCTTCAATCAAGGATCACCTCATACCACAGGTGTCCTCCCTCAAGACACCTAAAGCTATGTTTGATGCCCCAACCAAACTATTTGAAGGGAAGAACATGAACTGGAAGATGACTCTAAGGAACCGGTTGAAGAATGTAAAGATCCAGAATGAGGAGACCATCTAGTCATACTTCACAAGGGTCTCCTAGATCAAAGACCAACTTGAAGCAGTAGATGAAGAAGTGGAGAATGCATAAATTTTGATGACAACCTTGAATGGTCTCCCTAGGTCATGGGATTCTTTCATCGAAGGAATTTGTGCTAGGAAGAAGCTAATCAAGTTCAGTAGACTATGGGAAGAATGTTCACAAGAAGAAGCTTGAATAGTAGCTCGAGAAGAAAATATGGGAAGTGAAGATCAAGCTCTCACAGTACACTCCAAAAAAGGAAGAATGGAAAATCACCATCACCAAGGTAAGCATTCTCATCAGAAAAATAATTTTGTAAGAAGGGATCCATCCAAAAACAGATGTTATACATGTGATGAAAGAGGACACTTTGCTAGAGGTTGTTCCATGAATAAGAATGGATCCAAGAAGAACAAGAACTCCAAAAGAATACATCATGCTCACACTGCTGAGGATGATGATCTTCCGAGGAAGAAAGTAAAACAAGAAAGTGAAGACTCTTTAAGTGATGAAGAATATGTTCTGATCTCCACTCTCACAGGAACAGTCGCTCCTGGAAGCAAAGATCAGATTATTGACAGTGGTGATTCCAAACACATGACAGGTTTCAAGGAATCTTTTGAGAAACTATCCAAACATAATTCACCCCATAAGGTGAAACTTGGGGATGACTACCAATATCCCATAAAAGGTAGTGGTGAATCCTCCTACAAGATAGACTCTGGAAAGTCTATGAAAATGAAGGATGTCCTATTTGTACCAAGACTAAAGAAGAATCTTCTCTCCATATCGGCACTGGATGCAAAAGGCATGAGGGTTGCATTTGTAGATGGCCAAATCCTCATTTGGCCAAGAGGAAAGACTATTGACGATGCAATAGTAATTGGAGAATGAGAAGGAGGATTATACAAATTGAAGGGCCATCCAAAACAAGCTTTGGTCCATGACACACTAGAGCCAAATGAACTTTGGGATAGAAGGCTTGCAAATGTGCACTACAGAGCACTACCACTTACAAGAAAAGATATTGAAGGTCTTCCAGAAATTCAAGCAAAACATGAAGGAGTATGCAAAGGATGTGCGAAAGGAAAGAACACAAAGAAGACATTTCCAAGTAGTGAAAGCAAAGCAAAAGGAATACTGGAAATCATTCACTCCGATGTATGCAATCCAATGTCATCCAGTTCTTTAAGAGGGTATGTATACTATGTTTTATTTATTGATGATTATTCTAGAAAGAAATGGATATACTTTATCAAGAACAAAGATGAATTTTTCAGCAAGTTCAAGGAATTAAAATCCTTGATCGAGAACCACACAAAAAATAATATCAAGACCTTTTGATCAGATAATGGTGGAGAATTCACATCAAATGAATTCAAATAGTTATGCAAATATTCAGGGATTAAGAGGGAGTTATCCACTCTATATAATCCACAACAGAATGGGGTTACAGAAAGGAAGAATAGAACTATCATGGAAGTTGCAAGAGAAATGCTTCATGATCAATATCTTCCCATGCATCTATGGGCAGAAGCTTCCAGAACAACGGTGTATGTACAAAACCATACTCCACACAGAGTACTCAAGAAAAAGACACCTAAAGAAGTATTTTCTAGAAAGAAACCAGAAGGAAACCATCTCAGAATATTCAACTGTCCAGTGTACATGCACATTTCGAAAGAAAAGAGGACAAAGTTAGATCCTTCAAGAAAGAAGGGTATATTTGTGGGATACTCTGAAATATCGAAGGATTACAGAATATACTTCCCAGGATTCAAGAAGATTGACATCAATAGGGATGTAACATTTGACGAATACTCAGCTTACAATAAATCCAAAAAGAGACCTACTGAAGATCTTGAAGAATCAAAAGCACCCAAAATTCATGACACAACCACGAACGAAGAAAATCAAGAAGAAGAACAAGAATTTGAAGAACCTCAAGAACCTGTAGGTCCACCTTAGGAAAAGAATCCTCACAAGAGGAAACCTGCTTGGGTATGAGAAGCTATCTAAGGTGTGGAAAGATATGGGGCTCCAAAAGAGAATCACAGAGAAAGGAAGAGGACTAGGTCCTGCTCTGGGTATGTAGATTTATTATGTGACTTTATCAATAAAGAACCTTCCAACTATGAAGAAGAAGAAGAATGAAAAGAATGTAAGGATTCTATGATCAAAGAGTATCAATTGATCATGAAGAATGATGTTTGGGATGTTGTTCCAAGACTAGAAGGGAAGTCGGTTGTAACTTCCAAATGGATCTACAAGATCAAGAATGCTGCAGATGGCAACATAGAACAATATAAATCAAGATTCGAGGCTCGTGGCTTCTCATAGAAAGAAGGAATAGATTATGAAGAAAACTTTGCACCTATAGCTAGATACACTTCCATCAGATAAGTACTTGCTCTAGCTGTAGTGATGAAATGGAAGATACACCAAATGGATGTCAAGACTTCTTTCTTTAATGGTGTAGTGGAAGAGGAAGTGTATGTAGAGCATCCACTCAGTTTTGAGACACATGACAGGGAGTCTCATGTGTGTAGATTGAAGAATCCATGAACAGTTTGAAATAGACACCCAGGACATGGCACGATAGAACTGATGGCTTTCTATCCAGTTTGGGCTTTAGCAAAAGTAAAGCAGATTCCAACCTTTACTACAAGGTTGAAGATGGCAACCCAGTGATGCTCCTACTGTATGTAGATGATCTGTTTGTAACAGGTATGGATGGGTTGATTTCTAATACGAAGAGGAAGCTTGTTGCCGATTTAAAAATGAAGGACTTGGGTATGATGCACTATTTTCTAGGCATGGAGGTGTGGCAGAATACATATGGACTCTCCCTCAGACATGGGAAGTATGTAGTAGAGAGCTTGAAGAGGTTTGGGATGATGGACTGCAAGGCCATGACTACACCTATGGCATCGAACCTAAAGATATTAAGTGATGATTCATCAAAAGCAGTTGATGCTACGATGTATCGTCAGATGATTGGGTCCTTGATGTACCTAATGAACACGAGACCAAATATTTTATTTGTTGTGAACACCTTGAGCTAGTTTTTGACATATCTGAGACATGTTCACTTGATTGCTGCAAATCATATTCTGAGGTACTTGAGGGGTACAATTGATTATGGGCTCAAGTATGAGGTGACTCAGAAGATTAACCTGGAGGGTTATGTTTATTTATATTGGGTAGGTAGTGCCACCGATAGGAAGAGAACTTCAGGGTGCTTCTTCAGTACGGGATCAGGTGTGATCTCTTGGTTTAGCAAGAAGCAATCCTATGTGGCACTGAGTACAGCTGAAACAAAGTAGGTCGCAACTTAGTCAGCTAGTTATGAGGAAGTATGGATGAGGAAGCTATTGTATAATTTATTTGATCTCCAGTTAGATGCTACTTTTATACATTATGACAACCAGAGTTGCATGAAGTTGTTAGAGAACCCAGTGTTCCATGACAAGTCGAAGCATATCGAGATCAAGTATCACTATATCAAGGATATGGTGCAGAGGGGAGTAGTAAAGCTCTAGTATGTTGCGACGGATGAACATATAGTTGATCTATTGATAAATCCATTGGCTAGGGTGAATTTTGAATACTTTAGGGAGAAGCTTGGTGTTCGCTAGATCGAGGTTCCCTCCAAATGGAAGTGACGATTTTGTGAGCCATTCTGACATGGTGAGAGGATTGGTTCCTTCCATGGTCATATGTAAGGGTTGATCCATTCTATCATGGTGAGAGGATTGGTTCCTTCCATGTCATATATGAGTGCTAAGACATTCTCATGTGACTATGGGATTGGTTCCTACATGATCAGATATAAGCATTGAATGCCATTCTTGGAATGGAGGCACCTGGTGATTTACTAGGAAAGATCACTGGGACTGAGAGCCATTTTGATGTGATTGTAGGATTCATTCCTACATGGTAAGATGTGAGTGTAGAGCCTTTCTGACATTGGTTGTAAGATGTAAGTTAAGATCCCTTTCAGCATGGAGGATTGGTTCCTCGCATGGTTGAATATAAGTGCTGAGCCTTTCTAACATTGAGTGTCAGATATGAGTGTTGAGCCTTTCTAACATTGGTTGTTAGATGTAAGTGCAGAGCCTTTTAGCATGAAGGATTGGTTCCTCACATGGTCGAATGTAAGTGCTGAGACTTTCTGACATTGGTTGTCAGATGTGAGTGCTGGGCCTTTCTGACAAGGTTGTGGGATGTGTTCCCACATGGTCAGATGTCAGTGCTGGGCCTTCCTTTCTGATATGATTATAGGATTGGTTCCTACACGATCAGATATAAGTGTTGGGCAGGCCATTCTGACTTAGGGTCAGATATAAGTGCTGGAAGAAGACCTACATGGAGGCTAGGCCTACAACAAGAATGAAAAAGGGTTGGCTCTATAGAACTTCTTATGATGAGAAGAATCAAGAGATAGTACCCATGATGATGATCTAGCAGAGATGTTCCAGAACAAGAGATGATCTAGATCAAGTGATGATCCAGATCCAGATGAAGATGACTTGAAAATGAAGATGAATTGGAGATGAAGATGACTTGAAGATGAATATGACTTGAAGATGACGGGGACTCGATGATGATCTAGATGAAACAGAGAAGAAGACTTGTGCTGATAAATTGTGTCAAGAGAATACCTTCCTAGTTAAGAGGGAGTGTTGATGTAATTGTAACTTCGGAATGTATTCACTTGTATTTCTTATGTATTGTACCCCGATGTTTATTCCAAGAAGTGTTTGTAATGTAATTGAGTCATATCATGCCCCGATGTTCCAATCGGGAGTTTCTATAATGTAAACAAGTCATGTCAAGTCAATGTGGGTAACCCTCCTATTGTTTAAGGATTAAAGTCCCCGCAATTTCGGGGCCATAGGGTTGTTAGACTCACCTAGTGAATTCAGCCCTAATGAGTCATTGTCAAGTCAAGAATTAATATAAATAGAGAGTGAGTCTCTCTATTTAACACACACTCAGTTGTAGTGCATAGCTGAGGGAGAAGAATTTTATAGGGATAGAAAGAAAGAGGATACTGCTGTGAGGAGATCAGCTTACTTTTTTGGGTTTTACTTTTGGTGCTAATTCTATCTTTGAGGAAGTTGTAGGATTTTCTCCATTTATGGTTTCCCTGAGGAACAAAATGTGTTCATTGTCTCTTGTGTTTGATTGCTATTCTTGTTATTCTCTTAATTAAAGATCCTAATATAATTATAGCTTAGTGTTAAAAATCTAACAAATTATACTAAGAATATTTAACCATTCATGTGGTCAGGTCATTCTACTATTCATGCCAAGTGACCTTATTCTAAATTAATTAACTCTAGAGGTGATAAGTCTCTAGAGGAGACTTAATATTTAGATCATGGTTAGTAGAATGTCATGCATCATGATTCTTCAACTAGAAAATAATTACCTCTATATTGTACGTCCACCTCAACTCATGAGGATCTGACTTAGTACATACGTCCTTGGCCTTGTCTAATAAGATTGTACAACATCATCACTATGACATATCAAAGTATTCACCACAACACATGAGGAATAAAATTTTACACTGAAGGATGAGTCATTCTTTATTTCAACCCAAGAATTCTACTCCAAGTTTCCTGATTCCCTATCAAGCTCCTTCTTACCTAAACATATGAGACCCAATCCTAGTGCACAAGATTAGCTTGGAGAATGACTTGTGATGTTGTAACTTTAACACTTTTGAATATGTCAAAATTGGAATTTTAAGATAGATTTAAATAACCATTTGTGAGATAAGCAAGAAGGGATACTTGTGTCGAATCCAGAGTTATTTTTTCCCTAAGTCAAAGTTTGTCAAAATAGATGCTTAAAGAGTTGCATGCTTCCCAATTTATTAGAATTGGAGTTGAAAGTAGAGTTAGATGCCCATATGGGAGATAATTATGCATGCATATTTGTGTGTTATTCCAAGCTATTTTTGCCATAGATCAATCTTGGTTAAAGAAAGGACAATAAAGTTGCACATTTGTCCCATTTATCAAAATTGAATTTTGAAAATACATTTAGATACCCATTTGAGAGATAAGTGTGCACGTAGATTTGTGTAGGATTCTGAGTTATTTTGTCCCATCATCAAGCTTAGTCTAACCAAGACTTAAAAATTATCACTTACCACTTTCTTGTGATTGATATTTAAAATTAAATTTAGGAACGCATTTAAAAGATAAACATGCATGTGCATTCTCTAAATATTTTGAGCTATTTTGGATTAAGTCAAGGTTGGCCCAAACAAGGTCTAATATATGGATTATTTTTTTACTTTATCAAAATTGATATTTGAAAATGGATTTAGGTACCAATTTGTGAGATAATCACACGCACAAATTTTTGGTGGATTCCGCGCTATTTTGTACCTCCTTCAAGCTTGTTCAAATTAAGGACTAAAAGGTTGCACTTTTGCCAAATTTCTTAGAATTAAAATTTAAAATTATATTTAGATACCCATTTCATAGATAAGTGTGTAGGAATATTTTTTGTGAGAGTATAATTTATCATGGGCTTAGTCAAGTTTGGTCAAACCAAGCTCTAAGAGATGCACTTTTTCTGACCTTGTTGAAGTTGAAATTTGAAAGTGGATTTAGGTACCCATTTGAGAGATAAATGTGCATGTAGATTTTTTGAGGATTTCGAAATATTTTGGATCTTAGTCAAAATCCATCAAACTAAGTCCTAAAAAGTAGCACCTTTTTCCAATTTTTTCAGAATTCAAATTTGAAAGTAGATTTAGATACCCATTTAAGAGATAATCATTCACACCCATTTTTCAGATATTTCGAGCTACTTTGATCGCTACTTAAGGTTGGCCAAACAAAGGTATAAGAGATACACATTTTTCAACTTTTTGGAAATTGAAATGTGAAAGTGAATTTAGTTACACATTCAAGAGATAAGCATGCATGCATATTTTCAAGTATTTTGAGTTATTGTTTACCTTAGTCAAACTTGGTTAAACCAAGGCCTCAAAGGTTGCACTTTTTTCATTCTTAGAATTCAAATTTAAAAGTATATTTAGATAACCATTTGAGAGATAAGAGTTCCCATATATTTTTGCAAGATTTCGAGTTATGTTAGACCTCAGTTAAGGTTGGATAAACCAAGGTCTACGAGATGCACTTTTCTTGTCTTATTTGAAATTGAAATTTGAAAGTGGATTTAGGTACCCATTTAAGAGATAAACATGCATATATATTTTTTGGGATTGAGAGCTATTTTAGACCTTAGTCAAACTTGGCCAAAACAAGGCCTAAAACCTTGTATTTGTCCAATTTCTCAAAATTAAAAATTTAAGGTAGATATAGATACATATTTGAGAGATAAGCATGAACAACTATTTTGTGAGATTTAGAGTTAGTTTGGCCCTTGTTTAAGGTTGGTCAAACCAAGATTTAATGATGCACTTTTTCCAACTTTCTCAAAATTGAAATTTGAAAGTGGATTTAGGTACCCATTTGAGAGTTAAGTGTGAAATCATATTTTTGGGGGATTTTGAGTTGTTTTGGACCTTAGTCAAACTTGGTTAAACTACTCCTAAAAATTTCACTTTTATCAATTTGGGAGAATTAAAATTTAAAAGTAGAAATAGATACCCTATAGAGAGATGTTAGGTCCTCACAAACCCATGTCATAGATATCAAGAAGGATCAACAAAGATTTGATGGATCAGGTAGAAGAGATTAACATGATGATCAACTTCAAGAGAAAAAAAATCAAGGTAGGTTGAAAGGAATAGAATCCACCTTCAAATTAGTATCCTAGGGTCAAATAGAGTTTGGGGAAAAATCAATGTACCCATAGAAGCCACCACTGGAATGGTCTTTAGAGAGCGTATCTAGTTTAGGAATTCTAGTGCAACGAAAGAGAAATATAAGGCTCCCCTTGTGATAATATTTGATGATTCTATTCATTTGCACTATGTTTCATGTCTAGTTTTCTTCCATGATTGTAAACTTTTTTGTGTTGTTTATAAGTATGATAGTTTTCATAGACTTCTAGCTATTAGGACTATTAGTTTTAGATTTTATAGATCATGTTATCCCTTTTGGGGATATTACTATAGCACTTATGGAATTGAATCCATGTGAAAAACAATAGTCAAAACTATAGTTTTGTGGTTAATATGGTTTTTTCCATAAACCAACCACCCCAAACTCCATATTTTTTAACATGTTAGTAATATAATGTGTGTAGAACTTACTCTCTATCTCTCTGTATACACACAAACACACACATATATACATACATACATATATATATATATATATGTGTGTGTGTGTGTGTGTGTGTGTGTGGCCATTCAAATTCACAATTGTAAATCTCATAGTTACAACAGACCACATATATTTTTTATTTTTATTTTTTAATATAAAATTTAAATATTTTTTTTTTAATGGTGATTGTAACATGTTGTGAAACACATAGTTTAATTCACTTTCATTTGATTGAAATATTAATTGAAATACATAGAATACAATGAGGGTTTCTAAGAAACAAGTCCATACTTAAGTAAGTGTGGAAATTAAACCCAAGAGATAGAACAATAACAATCACAAAATTGCTAATCAAACATGCAAAATTCACACCAAAGGAGACTGAAATTGGAGCATAACACTAATCTGTATTGAGTAAGTGTACATCCCCCATATGTGCATAAAGTAGTTTCCAAATCTTTGAATATGCTCACAAATTTGTTAAGTGAAGTGGGAAAGTTAAAGAGGGATGGAAATATAACTCATACATGCTTTTAATTGGAGAAAAAGACAGAGGATGGTGTGGGAATAAACAAGGCAGTTACACCTAGACTAGCTTTTCCTTTTGCCTTAAAAAAGCTATAACGCAAGGCAACTTTCAAAAAAACAAGATATGTGCTTTAAGGAATCATGAATAAATAATACTTGCTCAAATTGGTTTCCATGATGTTTCCCAAGTGCTCCATGACTCAGTTTTATCATGCGTTGACTTCTAGGACATGTGGAATGCAACTATAATAGAATGGAATCTAGGAGTCTAGGTAATAAGACAAACATGATTAATTAATGTCAAATGTAGGTAACTATGGGTTAATTATTCTAATAGTAAGATTTATTGATTTATTATAAGTAATCTCAATACGAGTCACTCACGTACTAAATCTATATTTTTAGATGACCCATACTGCTCTAGAAAAACTACTGTACCAAAATCCTCTCTAATTGCAGATTCAGATTCAAGACATAGTTCACACGTACTTGAAAGATCAAATAGAATTAAATATCAAGACATTTTTTACTTTGCATTGAAATCACCATCTTAGGGTCACAACTCAAGCAAATATTGAGATCTGGAAGGATGTTGTTTAACCACAATGAATCACAAGATTAATAAATATCATGCAAAGACTGAATACTGTGTGAAAGTAAAGTAAATTTTGAATGGGTGACAAGATGATTTACATTTTATATCTATGGTAAAAATATAATGGTAGTTTACTTACACTTGGAATCCATAACAATGCATGAGTTGCACGTGGTATGTTCAAGAATATTTTACCATTCCAATTCACGCTTATATCACATCAATTGGAACATTGCACAAACCCCATTTTGAGATATAACTATGGTCGATGCAATATATTAATTACCCTTAATCATTAACTTCCTGGTGATTGTAAACACTATCAGGATTGTGAGGCCCGAGAGTGATAGATAGTGCTAAGGTTTTCATAGACTTGTTATTATTTTGATCATTTTACTAATTATAAAAAATTTTAAATTACTTTTAAGACTTCGAGTACTACAACCATTCGAGCCTCCTTTTGATTCATGGATTTGAGTTGAGATTATAGAGAATTGGATAGCTAAGAAAATCCATGGCACTTTGAATAAGAATTATATTTCCTTATTATTCCCTTCCCTTGGCTAGCAGGGACTCTATGAATTGGTTTTCCACCATTTTTATTAGTCTCTACACGGAAACCAAGTATTCAACCATTTTTTTCTCTACATTTTGTTTTTCATCATTCATTTCACCTTTATCTCAACCAATGAAAATGATTGAACTTTTATATCATCCAATTGAGTTTTTTGTGTTCTTATTTGGCCTCATCTTGAGGCAAAGGATGAGCGAAAATAGGTTTTGAAGCTTTTATCATATGTTTGGAGAGCATCGATATTAAATATTATCCATGTTGCAAGTAATTCTAGATATTACACTAGAATTAATTAGTTAACATAAAAAAAATTATCTTTTCATTTAATTATAACCATAAACAAAACTATAATTTAAACTTGGCATGCTAGCCATGTGTGGTTTTTTCATGTTGGTTGTGTGTGCATGCTTTGTTAACTTCATCATGCTTCAATAACTAAAAATCCACATCGTATGCTCATGCAACCATGTGTGCATGCTTTGGTAAGTGAAAAATGCTTTGTTAACTACTATCTTACCCATCCATCCATCTTCTAATTCACATATTTTCCTTTTTTCTACATGGGGTGTTCTATGCCTTCTCAAATCAGCACTGATTCTCACTGTAGATATCGTGGTCATGGCTTATAATCCCAAATCCATCTACACAAAAATAACCTTGTTGCACACCAATAGAGAACTCAAATTTCCATATTTTCTTTCAAATATAAACATCTAATGGCCTTGGAACCACTATATAGCAATTGAATTGAGCAGCGCAAAGAGGTAAAGCATTCAATTTTTGGCACCTTTTCAGTATATCAATTTTTGGAAATTTCAATTCAAATATTTTTAGCATCTCAATTTTTATTTGGCATGATTGTATTGACTGATAAACATATTTTTCTCAATTTTATCTCATAACAAATCCAGAAACATTTATAGGCCTCCATAATTGGCTGCACATTGGTGTATGATAATATCTCTTCTTTTTGTTTTCTTTGAAAGGTTGTGCACTGAAGGGTGAGCTATCTATCATTCTTATCATTCTTTTGGACTGAGCTTCCTATGAGAGCATTGGACGTAGTGTTGCATGCTATTGCCATCCTGAACGGGAATGGATATAAGTTGACCAAATGGTTAAATTCACTTTGAGTTTAATTTTATGATAAGGGATGTGAAGAAAACATAAAACAAAATATGAATTTTACCGTCCTTGGAGTCATAGGAAGACTACCAACACATGCCAATACTTGGGTGTTCATCTTTGGTAGTCATGGCCTAGAATCCCAACTCCATTTGCACACAAATAACCTTGTTGCACGCCAATGGAGAAATTATATTTCCATATTTCCATTCAAATATAAACATCTAATGGCCTTGGAACCAATATATAGAAATTAAATTGAGCAGCATAAAGAGGTAAAGCATTTGATTTTTGGCATCTTTTCAGCATATCAATATATGAGGTATTTCAAATTTTTATTTTCAGCTATAGTGTTTTTTTCAACTATTGTAGTTATTTGAAGAAGCTAAGAACAATAGTTTTTATGAGAGTTTCATTACAAGTATGAGAGTTTTAGATACATAAAATATGCTACTCAAGAGGAGTTGAAAATCCAAGGAAGAGGAATAACTACAACTACTGCTTAAAAATATATGAAATTTGCAAATTAAGAGGGTTTGTATTTTCTACTATGTCTTTATTCACCTACAATAAAAATAAGAGTTTGAGTAGTAATGTGAAGTGGTTGATAGACCTCCTCATCACCCTGAAGCTTAATTTTTAGCTTCATCCTTTAAAAAATTCATAAAATTTCAGTTATTTATGAAAAAATATTACCAATTAACATTGATATGCGTAACGTACAGGAAACAAACACCGAATTTTCTTAGATATCCGGTTTCGGAGGAGTCTTTCTCTCTGCCTATGATTGAACGAGCATATTTCATGACCTCGGTTGTGCATTTTGTGAGATGGACAAGGATGGGTAGATCTTTATGGGGACCAGGGACTTCCAAGATGTAGTTAGAATCATCATAAAGGTAGTGGATAGTGGCTACAAGAGGATTTACATTAATCTAGTGGCTTTGATGCAAAGAAGCATAAAAAAACATGCAAATAGCCCTCGAAGAAGAGACAACTCATTATGTACTTCCTGAAATGGTGCTTACTGAAAAAAAAAAAAAACATTTTTTGTATAGATTCTGGAAGAATAAAAAAAATGCCCATAAGGATTGAGCATAGGCAATGAGATTCTAATCTATGAGCTAGGAATTTATGAATAACCTAACTACTTAACTACTTGTTGTGAACCCTATATGCAAGTTAATTAAATCCAAGATACAGAGTGTTCAATATAAATTTTCAACCCAGGGAAGTGTTTTATTTCAAAGATAATGTGCACTATATATGCTTAAACACTAAGTAGCTGATACTGTAAATGAATTATTCTACTTTCTTGTTCATCCCAACTCATCCGAAGATCAACTTAATCTAATTTAACTTCTTGAAAATGCAGAATCACAATTACCTACTTACTACCCTTAATCTAGAAATGAGAGGTTCATAAAATAAACATCTATATTTACTTTTGCAGAAACTTAAATCCTAAATTTTCCAGCCATTTGAAGATCCATCTCAACTATCTTAATTCAACTTAATCTAGGAATTCAAAGTGCAGGAATTAAGTTCCACAATTATAATTGTAAAGGGATGAACTAAAGAGATCTAAAGAAAACAACAATTGAAAGAACTAGGGATGAACAAGGCTGTTACAGCTATCACACATTTACATAAGAGAAAGTTAATCTACATAGTCGATTGTCACACCACACCAGTGCAGTTTACAGGGAACGCAATTACCGGTCATTCAAAGGAACGCATAATAAATCAATAGTTATTGCAGCTATTGTAAATAAATGAATTCATCATAATATCCACACCACACAACATAGTAAATAAAATACCTAATTAACTCAGCAATATCTGTAGTTAGGCAAGCCCAGCCTTCACACAGAGATGCTAGAGTTGGCACATGTTAAAACGCCGAGATCTGAAGAATCAAACTCCTAGTATTAAAATGGAAAGATGAACACACAACCTCTGTCACAGCTTGTATAAATAAAATCAATTAATTTCCAGAACCTGGCTCGGAATAGTTCCCACTATTTATACAATTACAATCATAACTTCTACCCATTGATATCAGGCAACCATGAAGATATCTGATCTTCAGGCTGCCCCAATTACGATAAGTTGTTATAGTTGTAGCAAGATAGAAGAAGATAATATAGGAAGGCTATTACTCGAGCCAGCAATGACAATCATGATCAATCTAAAATATACTCCATCGATTACAACTACCCTTGAGCAGCGATGCATTGTTATAAGCACCTTTGTACAGCTTGCGTGGAATAGTATCCTTTGACCGCATTCTTTCAGAAATGATGGAATAGATGGTGATTATATCAATAATGAATGTCCATCCCTCTCTTGGCATGTTTAGATTTCTACACCTATATTCTTTACATCTCAAATTATCTTTATAAAACCATGATATGTTAGCATAATTCAAGATATAGAGCCCTAATTACAACAATCATAAGAATGCATAAGATAAGACAATGATTAACCATACCTGCATGACTTGAGGGGTCAAGTGAAGGAAAATATCTGTTCGGTGTACATAATGGAGGAAGATGAGAAAAAAGAGGTAGGTAAAGGTGGTCAAAAAGGGGTCATTTATAGGCCCAACATCTTCCCCCAACTGTCCTATTGCATGTCCCCATGCAACAACCTCCTCTGGCATTGTACCTCATTCATGGAGGGAAGAAAAGTTATATGGTAGTTCAGGCATTCCCTGTTTTTCCAAAAATACATTATAGACAACCCAGTATCTCCAACACTTGTTTTCTTCTTCCTTTGTCAAATGAAAAGTCTTTCCTGTATGGTTTTGCGGGCCACCAGATGAGAGGGAATTTGAATTTGAGTCCCACCCAATTAACTCCACATTCCTTCATGCATACAACATATCCATCAACCCTGGAAAGTGCATGTTTAAAATTCCTGTAATAGTAGGGATCTCTATTTTTCAAGGTTGAAGAGGTATCCTGCAATCTATACTAGCTACCTTCCAAAGAAAATTGTTGATTCTTGGAAATATGGCTGACACGGGTAGAGATAACCTTTTCTTGAAGTTCCATCATCTACTGAGTTTGGATGGGTCATGTGAGTCTCTGCTGATGATGAGTTGGGAGACGACGAGGAAGTTGGGGTTCACTTCGAACCCAAAGGTTAGAGTGGGACTCATTATGAGAAAAAGTTTGGAAGGATGTTTCCCACTGATCATGATTGCTAACAAAGGAAGCTAAAGCCACAGCTGAACATCACCTAAGAACAGGGCAAGATTCTAATGGTGGTCCAAGGGACAAGCCAACTCATGTGAATAAAGCTCACAAATCAAGTTCTGCTCAATAAAATCACTTGCCAGAAATGTTTCTAGAAATTTGGTTGAGGTAGCTATTTCATAAGGTCTTCCTTCTTTTACAGCCTTTAGTTTGAACCAAATGAACTACTCAAATAAAAACATAGGGTAGGAGGAGGATGGTACTTTGGTACCCAACAATTCCTGAGAAAGAGTATACAGTTGATATTTTTCCACTTGCATGGATTTGAACTTTTCAACTCCTTCTGTATCTCTTCCCAATGGAGTTTCTGGAACATGAGTTCTTTTGCCCATATTTCCTTTAATTCCCTGATGGTATTTGTATGTTCAGCAAGGGAAACCATCCCTTCTTGGCACCTCTCCACTTGACTTCTCCACTTCCTCACTTCTATTCTTAGGATTGAGAGCTCTTTTGTCACCCTCTAGATTCATTAATCTTTAGTATGATCTTCATTATCAGAATCCAAATTGACAAAATTTTGAGGAAGTTGAGTCCATACCTTATCATCTGATGTTCCAATTTGAACATCCTATACTGCCTACATGGGTACTTCTAAATTAACTTATCGGGGTGCTGGTTCTTTTGTAACAACATCCCCTCTTTGAATATCTCCTACAACAACTTCAACCATAGGTGCCTCTAAAATAACTTCTGGAGATGTTGGTTCTTGTGTAACAGCATCCTCTCCTTGGATTTATCCTATAGTAACCTCACCAGTCGATTATGAAGGTGTTGGTTCTTGTGTGGCAACCTCTTCTTGAATTTTGTTCTTCCCATCTGCCTGATTGTCAGCTACAGTTTTGATAGGAAGATGTAAGGCCACTAGCTCTTGTGTAGCAGAGCCCTACCCTTCTATTTCTTCATGCTGCTGGGGTTTTTTTTGAGTTACTTCCATGTCCTCTACAATATGGAGCTATTCTTCGAGAATTTTAGTGTCCCCCAAGGACTGTGATTGCATTTGTTCATCCTCTCCTAAATCCAAATTAGGGATTATATCCATCTTGGGATTCATTTGTCCTTGCTTCCTGAGAATATCGACATAAACCTATGGGGATGTTGGTTCTTGTGTGACAACATCCTGGTTAACTTCATCATTTTCCTATTGTTGGGATTCTATTTCTATTATTTCTATGTCCTGGGACAGTTTAGGAGTCACATCATAGACTTCTTCGTTAAAATCAAGAATATTTTCAGCCTCTGGTTCCTTTGCCCCAATTTGGGTGGCAAGTTCAACAAGAATATTCAGGGATGTTGGTTCATGTGTATTAGCACCCTATTTATTTACTACTTCCCTTTATTGAAGTTGATCTTGGGAAGCTTCATCATCCTTACAATTATATTTTCCTTCTTCTACTGGATATGACTGTCATCATTCATTTCCCCCCTTTTCTATATCAGGAATCATTTTTGCATCCCTCACTTCCATCTTAGGTGCTTCTTGTCCTTGTTCTTCCATAGTTGCTGGTATAGGTTTTTGTGTCACAAAGGCATGAACTATGACTTTGTATCCTGACTGTTTAAAGATTTCTCCACACACATGGCAAACCACTCTTTCTTCTTCCTCACCATCCTCAGTAAGAGGTGATCCTTCTAATTGGTTTGCAGCTTCAACCAGTGTGTGCAACTTCCTTTCTACCTGCTTCCTACATGATTCCTTCCAATTTTCTAGTTATTTCCAAAGTGACTGTACTTCTTGTTTTAATAGACCATTTTCATACAAAAGTCCCTCAATTTGAAGTTCTTCTGCAGTCGGTTCCTATGGGGCATCATTTCCTTTGGTTCTTAGAATGGGGAATTCAATCTGTGCTTCTAGGGTTTCCCATCTTGCTCGTGCTACTTTAGCTGTTGTAACCGACTTGGTTCTTTTTCTTCTTATTGGTGGTGATGCCTATCTCTCTTCTTTTGATATCCTTCTTTTCTTTTGTGGTGGAGGAATCTCTATATTTGTAGCTGATGTGGAAGGGATATATTCTATCTTAGCATTCTCCTATTCTTCTTCAATAAGAGTTCCCCCCCATTCAGGGGAAGATTCAATGGTCAATATCTCTGCGTTTCCTTCTGTTATTGTGGCTTTAACATCCTTGGCTTCAACTATCACAGAATACAATGCTGCTCCAGCTTCAGCCTCTGTTGTCAGAGCTTCCATATTATTTAATCTTTCCACAGGGTGTTCTCTTGCATTTTCCTCCAATTCTTCTTCTTGGTCATTTGACTGATCATCCGATCTAGTCTCATCTCCCTCCCCCCAACTAAATTAGAGGGACTCTGGTTCTCCTATTGCTCATCATCTCCCCCCAATTGTAAATTGGCATGATCCTCTTGGATTTGAATAGCCCCCAAGAGTACAGGTACTTCTACTTCAGCCTCTATTGGAATGCCATGAAAAAGGGCAGGTTCCTAGTTTATTTCAATTTGACCTATGAATTGCTCCCATGTTTGGTTCCTTTGAGCCAAGGCCCTTAAGATTATTAATTTGATTAGGCTGTGGTGGGTAAGGGAGGAGTTTGGATGCTTGGATATTCTAACAAACCTTGCCATATGGTGTAGGTCGTTAAATAGGTAAAATGGAATATTCAATAAAGCCCTATGGCATAGATGAGACAATAGAGGAAGTTCAGAATAATAGACAGTATGATACCTACTTTCACAGGTCATATATTTTTTGAGGAATACTTCTACATGATCCCATGTCCAAGGTAGTGATCGTAACACTATCTCTCACCTTGACTGATGAATTTGTTCCCCCTCTATCATAAATCCTATATTGCAGCATCATTGGGGGTTCTTAGACCAAACCAAGCTCTTCCCACCTGAGGAAGGTCGGTGACTTCAGCCACTATTACTTCAGAGAGTTCTATATGTAACCCCCTAACCTATGAGTGGGTTTCTATAATATTTAAGGAAAATTGTAGAGCTGTCTCTCGATGAAACCCATTTAGGCGTTGGAAGAATTTAGTCCATCCCGCATCTTCAAAAATAGTGAAAACCTCAGCATTTATTCTCAGTTATCGCTTATTTGGGGGTTCGTGCTAAGCTAGGATACCCATGTTTGTTTGAATTTAGAATTCTTTATCAGTCCCATAGATTGCTAGACTCGACAATGGAGGTTTATTGCACAGAGTATGCATGAACAACTAAGAGTGGATTTGAGTAAATTTGGAAAGTTAAGAGCATGGAAATGTTTGGAAATTTATCCCAAATTAGGAAAGGTTGCAATTATCAAATAAGCCTAAATGGCCATCAAGTCATACAAGTGGACAGTTAATGGTATGCGGGTGTAATAATGGGCGCAAAAAGGAAGGTATAATTAATGCTATCAAATCATAGTTAACGCTTAATGAAGTAAATAATCAGAACGATACCTTCATAAATATGCGATGAATGGTGACCTTTGAGGATAGTAAATCCTGTGAAGTGCAGCCATTTAAATTTGATCATTATTGTAGCCGTGCTGTAATGATTTTTTTCTCCTAGTGGACCAAAAACATCTTGTCAATCCTATCGAAAACATAATGCATTCCGTGAGATAAGTCAAAATTGTCAGCAGCAGGAATTCTGGTCAGATTTGGAGGAGTCGTGGACC
>LPNX010790781.1:102964-123061 GCA_001517045.1 Pseudotsuga menziesii | reverse complement strand
TTAAATTAGGCGAAAAGGGGACTCCAGATATACCCAAGGGGTACTTGGAGTATGTCCAAAAGTGAACTTTCATGGCTACCCGCAAGGTGGTTTGTGGGCTGGAACAGAGTTTCAGAGACTATTGTTCATAACGCACCCCTCAGGGTGGATAGATATCGACGCCTCGAGGTCACTTTTCAGTTGTTCACACTCCATTGGGTATTTTTCTACCGTTTATAGTTCGTTCGAGGCGTTGGATTTTTGCTTGATGGTTTTTCAATTTGGGCGGTAAAGACTAATTAATCTATTCACTCAAGTGATTTTGATGTAGCTTGACTGATCATATGAACCATAGCCAATTATAGAGCATACACACTGGAGTCTTTGTTATTTTTAGAAAATTTTAAAGGAGGTGTTCTTATTAAAAGAAAATCCTCCAGGAACCTCTTTCGGTCCAAGTGGACCTCAATCAAGGAATCAAGGAGGGGTTGATTTAATTATAACTAATGAAAAAATTAATGAATATGGAAACAAATATACACAACACCAGTTTTCTAGTTATTCATACCACGCATCTCTTTCCCCTTACGGGTCAATCGAGAAGTCGTGGGGTAAGTAGTATCATTACTTTTGAAATTAAAATATGGAATAATGCAAATATATATCAAATTATACAATCCTACATGTCAGTACTAAACTAGAGCGGAAAAAGGGAAGAATGCAAAAAAGTGAAACGAACGCAGATCCCCCTTGGGGGGATGGCGAGCGGGCTTGAAAGAGCCTACTCAAAAACTATTTTCTTTTATTATTATTGGTTACAATATCAGAAAACTAAAATATCAGAAACCTCTTGGTCCTTATATGGGATGAAACCAAGATCTTACAACCTTCCAAAATTTTTAAGATTTTAGTGAAAGGGGAGACCCCTGGGGGGATTTGAACGCTCCCGAGGCCACTTTCAAACAGCATTTTATTTTATTTTCTATTACACATGATAAAAACCAAAAATCATGTTAGAATAAAATATTCCCAAAATCACTTTAAGAGTACCTTTGGGTCAGCCTACCTTAACTCAAAAAAGACTAAGTTAAAACTAGCTAAACAGGTGAAAAAGGAACCAAGGAAAGCAAGCTTTCCTTGGGATCTTGGCTTGCTGTTTTTGTAGCCAATGAATTATGCACTGATTTCTAGATTTAATATTTTTTAAAATAGAAAAGGAAATCTAGAGCATGCAACCTACTGATTTTCTTTAACTTGCCATGCAAAACGGACGATTTCCTTATGCTAGATCTAGAATGCTTAATGATACTTTTCAGAAATGAGGTCTAGACTATGAGATTTGAAATAGAATATATATGTGAATTTTACTTTAATATAACAGATCCAAATGATAAAAAAGCTTTTGAACACAGTAACCACGTAAGAAAAATGATTTTTTGAAGGAGAAAGAAAGAGAAAGAGTGCTGGAAGCCTGGGAATGTTGGGATTTGGAGTCTGCTTTGGTGGAACATTAAGGGACTATGTCCTCCAGAATATCTTGAATATGAGGAAGATGAAATCCAAATCAAGCCTCTTCTACAAGCGAGATCACTTGCAACTTATAAATCCTTGCACAAACAGATGTTTAAAACATAGTTGCTTGTTGCAGCTGCAACATTTTCCCAAAATTCAAAAAAAATTCGGGACCCTCCTTTTATTTTGTTTTTTCTCAGCTCTTTGGTTTTTCTTGATGTTTGTTCAAGGAATATTTTTATGCCAGTTCTATTTTATAGCTTGCATTGATTTTTTTCCCTGCCGTCAGAAGCGTTTGAGACTATGAATCAGAAATGCAGTTAACTGCACGCCCATCGTTGTGGAGAAGCAACAAGGCATCAAGTCCGATCCAAGGGTTACTAGCCTTTGATGTGCTTTATTTGTTTTTTATTAATTGGTGGATTTGTTGGAATACCGTCATAACATGTTGTCTCTACGGTTTCCACCATTGCGGATGATGCATTGCGAAGTTCCCTGACGGTTGTATTATCCTTTTTCGATCCCGCCATTTTGATTCGCGAGTCCTTCGTGTTTTCAACTTTCACCATTGCGGCTCTAGAAAGAACTATGCTTCTGATATGGTTTGATTTTTGTTTTCCACTTGACTGATATTTTTCGCCTAAGTCATGTTTATTTTGACTCTGATTTTGACTGGTCTGCGGAGCTAGGTGTCTTTATGGTTTCTGCTGTTGCAGCTCTTCAACCAACTATTGGTTCGAGGCCTTAGTCTGGTGAAGTTTGATGTGAAGTTTTATTGTTTTCTCCTGTTGATGCCACTATGAACCTCATAGTCGTTTCATCATCCGTCATTGCAGAGATGCTGCTGACGGGATCGCCGATCCCATAGTCATTTTGTCGCTCGATGGTCTTATTTTTCCCGCCGATTATTTGTTGACTAGATGTATATTTTGGAGTTTGGGGTTTATTATTTTTTATTGTTGTTTTTGTGAATTTCCCATGCTATATTTATCATTTCGAGCAGAACCACGTACTTGTTGTCGGTACCTCATTCCTAGGTGGCTCTGCCATGGAGGTTTGCAGATTTTTCTCGCTAGTCGTATAGTGCATTTCCAGGTAGGCCTTTATGCTCGTTCTACCTTTTTGTTCGAATGGTCGAGCTGAGTTTGTCTCCCTTGGTTAGTTCCTGCCTCTCCGGTTAGTGGATACCTAGTTTTTTGTTTTCAGTGCATATATATAATCTATGTAGATGGTTTGGCTGCCTAGTGGGGGGTTTTAGTTTGTTTGATGATTAAATTCACAGCCATTATGAGTTTGCAACCTGCACCCGACTGCTTGGGAAACCGGTGTAGATGGGCATTATGCTGTCTATACCAGTTTCCCCCAGTCTGTGTATGGCCGTCCCGGGAGGGTAGTTCCCTGTTAGTTGTAGGAGGAGGGCGTTTTCTTGTTTATTTCAAAGATGACGAGGTTTTGGTTCCCCAGTATGGTCGCTCACGTTTCTTGTTGACCAAGGTCACGTTTTTGAGGTTACGCCCTCTTAGGATGAGATTGTTAATGGGAATAGTTAGTTCATAGCGTCGAGGGGGTGATTTGAGGTTGTTTTTCCTTGACGGGGGGAGGGGGATTTTCTTCATTTTATAAAGGCCATAATATTATGAGTCGATTATGCAAATATTTAGTCATGGGATGGTTTTATCTCTTTTGGCAGATTGGTTTTGTGCAGGAACACTTGGTTTTGAGTATTTTTTGTTTATTTTCATAGCTGCAATCGTGTTTAGCCTAAACGAGGTAAAATGATCATACATTTTGTCTCCATTCTTTGAATATTTTTTAGGAATGGCCCAACAGAACCTAAAGGATTTTGTGTATGACAGGGAAATCCTTCTGAATTCGATATGTCTAAACGACAGAATAAGAAGGCTCCTATAGTTGAGGAGGACCCGAGGTTGAAATTGTCACCAAGGTTGAATACACTTACGAAGATACCATATGCATAGTGGGCGTGGAACCCAAATATAAATGGGGGGAAGCTTTTTACAGACTAATAACACACCGGGAGGTACCTGACATAGGTTTTGAGGAGGAAACTATATATGCAAATATAGAGAGATCTACTTTGGTGAGAGTTGCTACCAGACCTGAGATTTTCCTATGCTCAGAGGTGATTGGATGGATTCTTCCCAGGGAAGATGTAACTACCATGATTTTGGCCAACATGGAAAAATAAGGTTATGCTGCTTAGAGCCTTGGGTACGTATCACTAGCCTACCACTTACCGGAGGCCCAGGTGTACTTGACTGAATACTGGCTAAAGACAATTAATTTGGACCTAGTCGAGACACTGAAAAGAATGTTGGTGCCTAGAAAGAGCTTCAAGACTAAGCCATTACGGAAATATGATACTTCCACTTTAAGGACCCCTTACAGCTTCATTTCCCTGATGCTGAACAGGATTTTTGGGAGAGCCCATGGTAAAAGTTTCAAGCTAGGTTGGGTCCCTATCATCTTCTATGTTGCAACCCAAGGGACAGTGTTCAACTGGGTGAACATTGTATCAAACAACCTCTCAGCCTGCATTGCTTCAACATTAGGAGGGGTGTCCCAGAAAAAATCAAAGTTCTACATTAGCTCTATACTGATTGATTGCATACTCTTCAACCAACCTTTCCCAAACCTAAGGTGTATCTAGGACAGAGAGAGAACACTAGTCTACTCAGCCTACAAGCCACTGTGGGCACATAAGTACCACAGTCACTATAGAGAAGTGTGTGAACACTTCATTATGCCATTATATAGATTGATTTTCTTAAAATAATGCAACTGCATGTAGGAGGAAGCGTTGCAGGTTATTGAAGAATATGCAGATTACTACTTAATGGAGGATGGACTTTATATCAAAATCTATGGATGATCCAGAGCACCTTCACTACTGCCAAAATATGCCACTGACTATGTGGTACACAAAGAGGCAGTTAGGTAGGTATTCTTAGATGGCATAGGGAGTTTTTTATTTGAACATAGAAAGGCAACTTATCCTCCCTTACCATTCAATTTGGGAAGCTATAAGTTCACAAGAGTTAAGAAAGCCGATGAATTTGTAGAAGAATGGGGAAATTCCATTTTGGGGAAATAAATTTCCACAGGAACGATTCCCGAAATAAAGTGGTAGAGCAATGCAAGGAGGAAAATGTACATTTTGAGTACACAAGCCACTGGGATAAAGATGAATCCATTTTCTGAAGTGCTGAAAACATAACTACCTTAAGAAGAATATTTAAAAATAAAATCACTACCAAAGGCGGGAAAGGACAAGATGAACAAAAGAGGGCAGATAAAGAAGAGGCTAGGAAAAGGGATGAAGATGCTAGGAGACTATCATAGGAGGCCAAAAGCTAGCTTAAAGGTGAGGAGGAAGAAAAGAGAAAAGATGAACAAGAGGCAGCTATAAAGGTAGAAGAAGTGGCTAGGATTGAAGAAGAAGAAAGGAAAAGGAAAATGGATGAGGAACTTAGGAAGCAGGAAGAAGAAAGATTAAAAATGACAAAGCAACAAGCTTCCGATCCTATAGACATTCAGGTTTAGGATGTGGGTAATCCGATGTTAAAGATCCTGAGGCAGCTACTAGCAGCACAATAGGACAGGCTGTTGTCCCTACCCTAATACTAATCCCTTTTGAGTAGAAGAAAGGGGAAGAGGTGCTGGACTTCAACACTATTTTTTACGATAAGGAAACAAATATAATTATGAAGATGACCGAGAGGAAGTTCGATACTAGGGGGTAGTCAGTAAAAATGATAAATGACATAATAGTGGTGTATGGGACACACAAGGATCCAAGATTCACTATCAGAGCTGGAGCAGCATTGATCCATGCTTCTGAGGACAATGTGGATTGGATAATGACTAATCTTGAATAGTCAAATAAATCTGCTGCTCAATTAAAGGATACCCTAAGAAGGGAGAGAGAGGAAAGTAGTAGATTGAAAATAAAGTTTGAAGACATGCAACATGAAATAAATTCTTCGAAATAAGAGCTCCAATTCCTCCAAGTAGAAAAGAGATCTTTGGAGGCAGCCCAAGAAAATATAGAAAAACTGCAGTAGGAATGTCAAGGGAGGAGTTGAAAACTATATGTGAAAGCCTTCATACAGTAAAGGATCAGTTTCTCAATAAGATAGGGGAGCTGGAGTTACAGAAGGCTTCCTTAGATGAGTCAGAGAGGCAATCCCAGGTGCATACAACATAACTTAAAGAACAAGTTACTTCATTAGAAGTAGCTCTAGAAGAAGACAAAGAATAGCAAGCTAACCTTCATCCTTTCAAGGAGCATGTTTTAGTGCAAAGGAGCAATATGCACCGGCTGCAAGTATCCATAGAAGAAGAGAGGTGCAGGGTTTTGCAAATAGACAATAGGCTAGAAGAAATTTTAGAAATTTCTTCATATTTCGTTGACAGATCACAGGACATTCTTGAAGTCCTAATGGGAATATTAGCTAGGTTAGAATCAAATGAGGAAACCCCTATAGATCTACTAGAAAAAGATCAACAAGGACTAAGGAAAGACTATGCTTTATTGGAGTTTGCCATAAACACGGCTGAAGAATTCAAGAAGGTTGTAAAGAAGACAAAGGGAGCTTGTGCAGAGTTCTGTAGGAGACTTTTAATTACTTATAATTGTTGTTAGGTTGATGCTGAACAGAGAATGGACACCTTTCCAAACCACAACCTATTTTTGGAGATGTTGCAAAGAATATATCAGGAAGATGAACAAAGGATTTAGCACATCAAGGTCCTAGAGGAGCAGACCTTGAGAAATGAGGTAGCTCACTCTGCGGTTAGTGTACAGTTGCTAGAGGATCAACTTCACCTGAGCTCAGCTAGGATCAAAGCAATAAGAAATTAGGCCGCTAAATTTGAAATCAATATTCATTTTTTAGAACCTTCTGAGTTAGAAAACATTGCCTCAAAAGCTTCAGCATGGAATAATTTCTTGAACAGTCAAGCAGGACCCTCCTCATAAGAGCTTTATTTGTTTGTTTTATTGTAATATATTGTAAACTCTATAAGCACTTAATAAAAGAAAAGTGTGGGAGGTGAAGCATTGGGGAAGCCCAAGAGTCATTTGTGGGAAGCCCAATAGTTTTGCTCTTTTGTATAAATATAGAATAATTAGATAGGAAGAGGGCATTTTCCCAGAGAAACTTGTGAACTACTTTTTGTAAGAGGAACTACTTCGTTTTGCAATAATAAATTACAATTTTTTTGCCTGTTGGAGAAAGTGCTATGTGGAATGTTCAAATGTGATGAAATGAACAATGTTGAAGGGGAACTATTTCGTTTTCAGCTATGTTTCATTAACTGTGAGATCGTTCTAACTTTCTAAACCTATGTTCTTACATGAATTTTCTCTGGTTTATTCTGTGATAATTTCCACTATGAGTAATGAATGTTTAACAGTTGATCAGCTATCTTGTCATGTATATATTTATTCATGTTTATGTGTTTTGATTCTAAGAATAGATATCTGTGATTTATCTTAACACATGAACAGTATTACATTACTCATTAATTGATAGTCTTGCTTCCTAGCGACAGCTTCGTTAGTGTTGTTTTTTTCTAGCTGTGTGTGATTTAGATGAAAGAGAGTCTAAGACGAGAGGTAAGAACCTGCGCATCACATTGTGACCACTCCTTTCATTCTTCATCAATTTGCACTTTAGATAGGCACTTGCATATGAAACTTAAAGTAAAAATACAAAAATATACATGGTGGACCTGGCCGCAACCGGTAAAACCCTTTGTTTTTGTTACTTGACCTATGGTAGCCAGACCACAAACCAAACGGATTCCCTACACCAAAAAGTCACAAGCTAGTTGGGAACGTTGACTGGGGAGAATCTCTTGTTGTTGTTGCCTGTGAATTTCTAGGCCTCAATAGTTCTGTTGGAAAAGATAATCAGAAAGCATGCAATTAAACTTAAAATACATGCAACTCTAGTAGATCTGAAACAAGCAAACAGTAAGAGCATAAATCAAACTAGAATAAACTCTTACCCTAATAGGAGGGAGCTCTCTCCTTTAAGGCCAACAATTAACCGGCAGAAACAATGATAAATGACACAAATTATACCTCATAAGCATTTTACAATCACCATCCACACATGAAGAGCATTGCGACATAGATCTTGCCTCCAAAGCTTCTTTATTCCAGAATAATAAACAATAACATAGTAAAAGAGCAACAACACCTCAATCCTAGTTCTAACTAGCTTGGAAGAGGTGATCTAAGCTTCATTTATACAAAAAATAGGAGATCCATCCCAGGGGGAGCAAATCCCAAGGAGACAGATCACTGCAGCTGAAGGAGAGTCCATTAATGCCGATCTGAAGCTGAATTGAGATTCCACTGAGCCTACGTGTCAATCAGGGGGCTGATTGAACTGACACATCAACCCACAGACTCACATGTTAATCCATAGAGCTTCAAGGAGAGCCCACACATGTGGAGGAGAGAGAGAGGGAGAAATTCCCCATAAAGGATGTTGAAGTTCAACTCTGGATCTATCCAGATCACCTGTTTCATTCAAGGATTTATCAGATTTAGTCAATCTAGTTCAGATTTGACTGATTTCAATCAAATCGGCTGAGGATCCACTAATCTAGGATTTTGGATTTGCTCCATTATTCATCAATTTATTAATTAAAATAATCAATAATTGATTTTTCGGGGATTTCTGACCTGAGTGATGAAAAATCACTAAAAACTTGAAAAAAGTGGGTCCATAGGTTTATTGGGTGCTCTTAGCTTGAAAACAAGCACCTACATGACTGAATCTGACTTCTGAGCCGACTTTTATTACAAAAACAATTTTCACAATTAAATTATTAAAAAATAGCCTAAGTTTTGGAAAAATTAAATTTTAATAAAAAACACTGAAAAAATTAAAAGAACTAGGGGGACTTAGACATGTTCATATGACTCAACCATAATGCCTAGCATGTTTATACATTGACACATAGACTCTAATAACCTCAATAGGCCTAAATTCCAACCCAACCAACCCAAATTTGGAGGTATTGAGTGAAAAACTCAGAAATTATCAGTCATTTATTCAACAACCAATAATAACCAAGGGAAAAAATACCCTGGGCTGATCGGATTGACAAATAATGTCTAATAGACCGAGTCTTTTACAGACACTATCATGCAAGAAAGTTTATTACAACTCCCCCAAGGGGGTATGAACATGTGATATAGTACAACAAAGTTTCCTAGAAACAAGACCGAAGGCCTTCTGAATTCCAAACAAGTTATCCTTGTTTGGTTCACTAGGCTCACTTGATAAAAAACCACTAAGTACAAATTAGGTGGTAATATTTTGGCTCGAACTGTGGGAGGTGTACTCGATCTTGTCTTTAAGGCAAGGAGAGGATACGAGAACACCAGAATCTCTAGTTTATATACCCTGTAAAGGCATCTCAACCTTACAAGAAAACCTCAGTAGCACAAGCTTTATATAAAAATCAAATCAACCATTAAGCTGATTTATTTAAACAAAATAAATGTAATTAACTAATGAAAAAAAATTACTATATCTAAGTACAAAACATAAATGCAGAAAGTAAATGCTCTCTTTCAAGGAGCTTATTTTCCTACTCTAAGCATGATATACAAAGGGTTAAGTGTAATCAGAAATCCAATGTAACCACCTAAGTATTTTATTAACATAAAAAGATTCCTTGTCTTTGGTTACAGGCCAAAGTAAGGATACCTTATTTAGAAAATGCAAACCTGTGTGATGATTCGGAATGGGAAGTATGGGTAGGAGATCATACGATTATCATTCTTCATCAAATTGCTTCCCAAACTGGTATGTGCTTGCACAAGCTACTTCTATCCATGACTGGATAGAGTTGATATACAAATAAGAGTGATGAGGCAGATTGACTACACCATCATACTAGTCATCGAGGCTTATCAAATGATAACTCATTCTATGAGCCCCAAGTGGATCCAAATCATAAGGTAGCTCCATATGTGAAGATGATAGTTGAGACTGATATTCCACTGACTGCATCACATATTTCTTTTCACAACACTGCTTCTCAATGTCTTCATTATTGATACCTTTGTACATATCTGAATGATATGACTCTGAATGATCATATAATAGTTTTGAATGCTTCTCGTCCATACTAGGATTTTCCCAGGTCTCAAGATCCATGATTCCCTTTGTGGAAGTATAGTAAATTGGAATTCCACAAATTTCTAAATAGACACTCCCCTTTCTGGATATAGAATAGATGGGATTCTTAATGATATATTCACAAAAATTCCAATAGTCATCACTGCCATCTATGTCATATGCGATGGATTTTCCATCGCTGATATTACATTCCGATATCAAGTTCTCTTTGTCTTCATTACTGATAGTGATATATGGCTCAGACTGATCATATGGATATACTGCATGCTCCTTTTCTATATCAAAATTTTCCAAGGCCACAAGGTCCATGTTCTCTCCTTCAGATATGCCATAGACAGGAGAATCAACAAAACCATCCAAAGTTTCTCATTCATTATTTTCCTCATATATTGGATTTTCCATGAATGTCCAGGACTCCTCTTTAACATCTTTGTTGGACATAAGGGAGTCTTTGTCACTTGTATCATGATCCAAGTTATACTTGTCCTCATTTTCATACTCATCTTCTTCACAAAAATGGGAACAAGGTAGTAAATCTTCCAAACTGTCATCATTATATGGAGAACATGTAGGAGCCCCATCATGCACATTACGTTTTTCATCATAAGTTTCACTATAATATTCTGCAATGATTTCATCCTTAGGTAGGTCTATAGTAAAAATGTGATCATCATCACTAAAATAATCATGAAATCATTCCCAATCATCACTACTCTCTGTTGATGTTACATGAGGAGGGTCTTCAACAATTTTTTCAATTAATTGCTCTTCATGCACAGATTCGATGGGATCATAATGGATTTCTTAATGTTGGTTTTTTTACACCATGTTGATACTAGATATATTAGGGTACTTTGTATGAAACTCTTTCCAAGGAAATAAGTACCTCAAATTGGCATTAATGAATGATTTAGCATTGAATGATTCAATATCATCTCCATCATAATGCCACTGCTTCAAAAATATTTCAAAGAACTTTGTAAGGGAAGTAATAGATTTCTCAGGAAAACACTCATGAAGCCAACATGAAGCATCCCCTTGCAGAGAATGAGCAAACATTGCCATCATATGATCCTCATGTTGAATGTTGTTTTGACTCATATGTGACAGAAAAATCATAACATGGAATCTGGCTGAGTGATCATTATCACCCCCCCGAAATAATGGAAGGGAAGTAGATGTCATTTCACTAATGAGATGATTAGGAAAGCCAGGGATCCTAGAGAAATCAATGGGAGGACAATCATAGGAAGCTCGAGCAGCAACTTCTATTCTTTTAATATCCATATCAAGAATAAGTGATAATGGAGAATGTATGGAACTGAAAAATGGAGTTGAGACTTAAATTTCACTATTATGTGGGATCACCTACACACAATCAATATCAAAAATTTTTGTTAGAAACAATGATTTGATCCCTTCAATGGAGTCACCATGTGAGAATAAAAATATACATTAAAGAACTCTCACAAAAATATTTTTTTCTTTTCTTTGTAAAAAACTGAAAAAAAGGTCAGTGGAGTCACTAGATGAAAACTAAAGATCTAATCTAAGCATTCATCAAACAAAGCAAAAAAAAAAAAAAAAGAGAACAAAAGTCGTACTCGGGAATAAAAAGATTTATCCCTGGCAATGACACCAAAAAGTGTTGCCACCTTTAACACACCTGGGTTACGTGGCAGAAATCTTAAGGCCGCTCGATGTGTCCTTGGGGGCAAGTCTCGAGTCAAGGCTGTCACCATGTTCTTGACTCCTCTGTTCAGGCTAACTCGTAACGAAGCCAAGGGGGGTAGACCCTATTAAAATACCAAGGCTAATTACTTAGTGTGATGGTGTTATATCTATTAAGTTGTTTAGGAGTTTTGAAATTAACCAGTGGAAACAAAAGATAACAAGATGTGATATTTAAAATAGATATGCATAAGAGTGACTCTCAATATATATATATATATATAATCGAAAAAATGGATCAAATAAATCACCAGTGCCTTAAATGGAGTCAACAGAGAAAATAATGTGCTTGCATGTGCTTGAATGAATGTTTTGCAAATGTCTCTTGGTAGATTTTAAATTAATGTGGAATGTGAATGAATTAAATTAGGCGTAAAAGGGACTCCAGATATACCTGAGGGGTACTTAGAGTATGTCCAAAAGTGAAATTTCACGGCTACCCATAAGGTGGTTTGTGCAATGGAATGGAGTCTTAGAGACTATTGTTCATAATGCACTTGTCAGGGTGTGATAGATATCGGCGCCTCGACGTCACTTTCTAGTTGTTCCCACTACTTTGGGTATTTTTCCACTGTTTACAGTTCGTTCGAGGCGTTGGATTTTATCCTGATGGTTTTTCAATTTGGGAGGTGAAGACTAATTAATCTAGTCACTCAAGTTCTTTTGATGCATCTTGACTGATCAGACGAACCATATCCAAGTACAGAGCATACACACTGGAGTCTTTGTTATTTTTAGAAATTTTAAGGGAGGTGTTCTTATTAAAAACAAAACCCTCCAGGAACCTCTTTCGGTCCAAGTGGGCCTCAATTGGGGAATCAAGGAGGGGTTTATTTTATTGTTACTAATGAAACAATTAATGAAAATGAAAACAAACATACACAACACCAATTTTCTAATTAGTCCTACCATGTATCTCTTTCCCCTTGCGGGTGAATCCAGAATTCGTGGGGTACGTAGTATGATTACTTTTTCAATTAAAAAATGAAATAATGGAAAATTATATAAAATTATACAATCTTGCATGTTAGTACTAAACTAGAGCAGAGAAAAGAGAAGAATGCAAAAAAGTGAAATGGACGCAGATCCACCCTGGGGGGATGGGGAGCGGGCTCGAAAGAGCCTACTCAAAAAGATTTTATTTTATTATTTTTGGTTAAAATATCAGAAACCTCTTGTTCCTTATATGGGATGAAACCTAGATATTACAACCTTCCAAAATTTTTAATATTTTAGTGAAAGGGGAGACCCCTGGGGGGATTTGAGCGCTGATAAAAACGAGCAAGCACGTTAGAATAAAATATTCCCAAAATCACTTTAAGAGTACCTTTGGGTAATCCTAACTTAACTCAAAAAAGACGAAGTTAAAACTAGCTAAATAGGTGAAAAAGGAACCAAGGAAAACAAGCTTTCCTTGGGATCTTGGATTTCTATTTTTGCAGCCAATGAAGTATGCACTGATTGTTGGATTTAATCTGTTTTAAAATAGAAATGGAAATCTAGAGCATGCAACCTACTGATTTTCTTTAACTTGCCATGCAAAACGAACGATTTCCTTATGCTAGATCTAGAATGCTTAATGATGCCTTTCAGAAATGAGATCTATACTATGAGCTTTGAAATAGAAGATCTATGTAAATTTTACTTTCATATAACAGATCAAAATGATAAAAAATATTTCGAACATAGTAACCAGGTAAGAAAATTGATTTTTTGAAGGAGAAAGGGAGAGAAAGAGTGTTGGAAGCCTGGGAATGTTGGGCTTTGGAGTCTGCTTTGGTGGAACACCAAGGGACTATGTCCTCTAGAAGATATTGAAGATGAGGAATATGAAAACCATCTCAAACCTCTTCTACAAGTGATATCACTTGCAACTTAGAAATCCTTTCACAAATAGATGGTTAAAACATAGGTGCTACTGGAAAAGATAATCAGAAAGCATGCAATTAAACTTGAAATAGATGCAACTCTAATAGATCTAAAACAAGAAAACAGTAAGAGCATAAATCAAACTAGAATAAACTCTTACCCTAGCAGGAGGGAGCTCTCTCCCTCAAGTCCAACAATTAACCAGCATAAGCAATGATAAATGACATAGATTATACCTCATAAGCATTTGACAATCGCCATCCACACATGAAGAGCATTACACCATAGATCTTTCCTCCAAAGATTCTTTATTCCAGAATAATAAACAATAACATAGTACAAGAGAAACAACACCTCAATCCCAGTTCTAACTAGCTTGGAAGAGGTGATCTGAGCTTGATTTATACAAAAAATAGGAGATCCAGCCTAGGGGGCACAAATCCCAAGGAGACAGACCACTGTAGCTGAAGGAGAGTCCATTAATGCCGATATGAAGCTGAACTGAGCTTTTGCTAAGATTACTTATCAATCAGGGGGTTGATTGAGCTGACACATCAACCCATAGACCGACACATCAATCCACATAGCTTCCAGGAGAGCCCACATGTGTGGAGGAGAGAGAGAGCACGTAATTCCCCATAGAGGATGTTGAAGTTCAACTCTTGATCTATCCAAATCACCTCCTTCATTCAAGGATTTGTCAGATCTAGTTAATATGGTTTAGATCTCACTGATTTCGACCGAATCGACTGAGGATCCACTGATCTAGGATTTTGGATTTGCTCCATTATTCATCAATTTATTAATTAAAATAATCAATAATTGATTTTTTGGGGATTTCTGACCTGAGTGATGAAAAATCACTAAAAACCTGAAAAAAGTGGGTCCATAGGTTTATTGGGTGCTCTTAGCTTGAAAATGAGCACCTACATGACTGAATTTGACTTCCGAGGCCACTTTTATTACAAAACCAATTTTCCCATTTAAACTATTAAAAAAAAGCCTAAGTTTTGGAAAAATTAAATTTTAATAAAAAGCACTGAAAAAATTAAGAAAACTAGGGGGGCTTAGACATGTTCATATGACTCAACTAGAATGCCTAGCATGTTTATAAATTGACACATAAACTCTAATAACCTCAATAGGCCTAAATGCCAAGCCGAGCACCCCAACTTTGGAGGTATTGAGTGAAAAAATCAGAAATGATTAGTCGTTTATTCAACAACCAATAATAACCAAGCGTAAAAACACCCTGGGATGATCGGATTCACAAATAAAGTCTAAGAGACCGAGTCTTTTACAAACACTATCATGCCAGAACATTTATTACAACTCCCCCAAGGGGGTATGAACATGTGATATAGTACAACAAAGTTTCCCAGAAACAAGACTGAAGGTCTTCTGAAGTCTGAACAAGTTATCCTTGTCCGATTCAATAGGCTTAGTTGATAAAAACCACTAAGTACAACTTAGGTGGTAACATGTAGAAGAGATGACCATGTATCCAACAATTCTTGGCACTTTGTTGAATGGTTTTCTTCTTTTCTCTTTTTGACAAAAGTGTCATAAGCTTCCCTGCAGCCAAGTAGTTAGCGACATCTGCATACCAAGGGGAATGAGCTGAAACTACAAATAAGTGTTCATTTGGAAAAGAGTCCTCAATAGAAAAATTATCATCTCTGTTAGTAAAACGAGATAAGAAATCAATGACAACATTTTCTTTTCTAGGTCTGTCTATAATAGTGATATCAAATTCCTATAATAATAACAACCATCTAGTTACCGTATCATGCGTAACATGTTTATTCATTAGATACTTGATGGCTGAGGTGTCGGTGTGCACAAAGGTAGGATATCCAGTGATGTAATGTATGAATTTGTTAATGGAATAAAGAATGGCTAAAAAATACTTCTCAGTAACAGTATAATTAAGTTCAGAAGGGGATGAGTTTTTGCTAATATAATAAACTACATAAGGTGCTTGACCATCCTGCTGTCCTAAAACTGCTCCAATGGCCATATCAGAGGCATCTGAAGAAATGTGGAAAGGAAGGACCCAATTGGGTCTCCTTATGATAGGAGCTGTAGACATCTTCTCATTAAGGTTAACAAATTTTTTCTGGCATGCCTCATTCCAAATACATTTCACATCCTTCATTAATAGTGGAAACAAAGAAGAGGCAAGTTTGGAAAAGTTTTCTATAAATCTTTTGTAATAACCAGCATGCCCTAAGAAACTACACACTTCTTTCTGAGTTCCAGGAGTAGGTATATTTTTTATTACCCTTATTTTAGAGGGGTATACCTGGATGCCATCAATAGAGATAAAATGCCCCAACACTACCCCTTCACTCATCATCGTATGACCTTTTCAGTGCTCAAATATAGCTAGGTCTACTCGCAGCATGTTAAAACCTTTTCCATATTTTTCAATGCTTCTTCAAAGTCCTCGCCATAAGGAGTAAAATCATCCATGAAAATTTCCATACTATCATTAACCAATTCTAAAAATATGTCAATCATATCCCTTTGAAATGTGTCTGGTGCATTGCATAAGCCAAAGGGAAGTACCCTGTATGCAAAAGTTCCCCAGGGACAGGTGAAGGTAGTTTTATCTTGGTCTTCAATACCAATCTAGATTTGATTGTACCTGCTAAATCCATCCAAGAAGGAGAAAAAATTCTTCCCATATAAGGTGTCAAGTACTTGATCGATGAAAGGCAAGGGAAAGTGCTCTTTCTGTGTTACCTTGCTTAACTCTCTATAGTCCACACAAGCTCTCCATTTACCATTATTCTTGGGTACTATCACGAGTAGAGATACCCACTCGCTGTCTAATATGGGATATATAAATCCTGCTTCCAATATTTTTTGAATTTATTTCTTCACTATGTCCTTAAGATTGGGATTCATTCTTTGATGAGGCTGGCACACAGGCTGAGAGTCACTTTTGATATAAATGTGGTGGGTGCACAGATTAGAAGGGATGCCCTTCATGTCTGTGTACTCCAAGGAAAATGCCCCATTTTTTTTCTAAGATAGTGATTAGGCATTCAAATTCATTCGGAGCAAGACTGGGATTGATGTTCAGGGTTTTTCTAGATTCTATCCCGACAAGAACACTTTTTGAATTTTTTAACACTGGAACTATGTGAGTATCACTGACTAATTTCTCCTTTATGAGATTTTCTTGTTCTTCTTCACCTAGAGTAGCATTCAGGATCTGATAAATTTTTTGACTGGCAGAAGTGGGTTTTGTTGTCCGCTGATTGCACACCAACAGCTCCTCACTTGAAAAAGTGGGAGAGGTGTGACCTTGGGGGAAGCACAGAGCTAGGTACTATCACCTACTCCTAGCTCCTCCGTTTAGGCTAAATCCTAACGAAGCCAAGGGGGCTAGTCCCTAACAGAGAGTTTCCTATGGATCAATGTTTAAGTTAATTTTTAATATGTTTTGGATGTGGATGGGTGTTGTTTAGGAGTTATTGTGATTCTATATTATTAATGTGGTGAATTGAGCACAAGACAAGGCAATCCATGTTGCTATCACTGGAATTAAAAGATAGACAAATATTTGAGAACTTCACGAACTTGATAAAGCATTCATAGATATAAATTATAATGAAAAGATTCAATGGAAAAATGGACAAGATTATCAACAATGCTAAAAGATGGAACCAGTTCCTATGGAGTAAAATTATCAGAGATGCTTTGTGTTTAGAACGATGTGAATCCAAAAAGATGTCAGTGAATGTTAGGTTTTGCAAGTGCTCTTGGTAATTTTTAAGAGTTTTTAATAGTGGTATTTCTTTAGGGTATCAACAAAAAGGTTTATCAAAGCCGGGAGACTCTTCTAAGTTGCCTCCATTGAAGACATGTCAGACCCACCCAGTATCCCAGGCTGATATTGTCAAGTGACTAGCTAGCAGAGAATCTATGACAGCGGGAGGTTTCGGTGCCTATACTAGGAAGTAATTTGGAAGAATCCCTACAACACTGGTGCATTGGTTATGGGGCGTTTAAGTGTTATTATGTTACTCTTGTGGGGTTTAAAGATCAAGTGCCATTTCTGGGTACTCTGATCTAGGATCAGTCAGAGCATACTCCGGCAAGGAGGGGGGGGTTAATTAATTAAAGGGGTGTGAGATGAGAATTTTATTAAGTTAATTAATTAAAAATATCCGATAGAGAGTGCTCTTGACCTTGTCTTATGACAGTGGTTCAAGAGAATTAGCTAATCTAGATGATACTAATGCAAGGGTTGTGCAAACCTAAGATGCTTTCCGATAGAGAGTGCTCTTGACTTGTGTTTATGCAAGTTCAAGAGTCTTACTTATGGATGATTTAATTAAACAAACACAACAATTAATATAAAAGGTGGTTGATTAAAACTCTCCCACAGAGAGCACTCTTAATCCACCTTTTGGTGAGATTCAAGAGATTTTGGTTCTTTTTATGATTTAACAATTTATAACAAGACACCAACAAGAAATGATGAATCTAGCAATTAGTGGAAATGAAGCTAAGGAACAACTAGCAATTAGTAAGAATGAAACTAAGTTTAATCAGAGAGCTAAACTAATTGCTTAAGGAAAACTGAATTAAGTAAATCATGAAAATGAACACAAGACACACTTCCACAAAATAGGGGAAGTAGAAAAGAAAGGAGACTTTCTCCCACTCAGCCATTTTTTATTAATATTTTACAATGATGATGTGTTCTTTTCTTCTTGGAAGGACGGGGCAAGAAGGGGATGAAAGAGAAGGGATAGCAGTCTTTTTGTTCTTCTTGCACTCCTTGTTTATTCATGGCCTTTGGGATCTCCTTCACCTGTCTGCAATCTAAGAGCTCTAGACACACACTTGTTATGATATTAGGTGATAAAAAATAACATGAAATTTAATCTACAAACTTGCTGCAAACATTTACCCAAACTTACTGAAAAGAAGGAAGAAAAAGAGGTAGGAAAAAGGCAAGGTAAGAGGGGTGAAAAAAGGGTTAAAAGAGGGGAAAAGACAAGTCAAATAAGGATGGAAAATATGTGGGAAAGAGGACTTCAATATAATAGAAAGAGGGCTGCAAATGAGTGTGAAAAAGGCTAAAATTACAGCCCAAAAGACGGTTGAAGAAAAAGATGGAAAGGGGCTGCAAAAACTGGAAACAAAGAGGCAAAAGAGGGTTGTCCAAAAGGGTAAAAATGGGGAAAAGTGGACAGAAAAAAAAAGGATGGAAAGGATGCAAATGAGGGTGAAAAAAGGATGAAAGTACAGCCCAAAACATGGCCGAAAAAGAGGATGGAAAGGGGCTGCAAAAAGTGGAAAAAGGAGGCAAAAGAGGGCTGTCCAAAAGGGTAAAAAGTGGGGAAAAGTGGACAACAAACTAAGGGAAGGAAAGGCTGCAAATAAAAGGCCTGAAAGGATGAAAATAAAGCATAAGGCAGCCCACTGAGGCAAAGGCTAAGTAAATGAATGTTCACTTTAGCCCAAACGTGTCCTAATCCCAAGAAAATAAATATTTTTTAATTTGAATTATGAATAAAAGAAAGGAGAGAATGGTCAAACCTGTGGATCTTTTTAAAGAAATTGGATCTCGCGAAGCCTGCAATTACTGGAAAATCATACTTGACTCCAAGAGAAGAAGATGTAGCTGAGCTCGAACTTCTACTTGGTTGGATGGAAGGATATTCAAAACAACACTCATAGACTTGCCATACAAAAGATTAGATCATGTATTGTTCACAAATTGAAATAAAGAAGAGAATGAACTACAAGTGAATAAAACAATGCTCTTTTTTAAATTCTAGAAGTAAATCAATAAACAACTAGCTTGCAAACTACAAATACCTATTCTTATGTGCTTACAGAAGCCTTCTAAATCATAACATCATAATCTCAAATAGACAATAAATAAAAGCATTAAAAAAACATCACCTCATCCATCGAGTGCAATCATCCAAAGAATTACACCACATGAGCCTCCAAAACCTTAATTTTATTTCGATGGTTTCATAGAAGCAACAAGCAATTACAAAAGTTTCACCAGAGTTTCTCTACACAAAAATCCATCCGAATAGAGCTAAAGGAGCCTCTATTTGTATAATGAGAGAGTGTTAAAACCCTAAAACCAATCCTCAAACCCTAACCATCTTGGCCACCAAATAGAGATGCCAGACCTAAATCGGTGAACCGAGAGTGAGGGGAGGCCTCCACCCAGGAAAGGCACCCCCACTCCTAGCCTAGACACTAAAATCCATCCATATATGAGCCCACACATGTGGAAGTTGCCCTCAGGAGAGAGAGCGGCGTGAATGGATGACGGAGACGCCCCGCTGCATAGGAAAGCTACCTGTTAGGTCTGGAAACCTACTTTGTTAGTTCTGGAGGAGCCACTGCTAGGTTTGGGAAGCCTAATAATTGTGTAAGCTTCAGTCTTCACCTCAATAAAATCACCAGACCAATGAGTGCTCTCCATCTCATTATTTATCTAGAGATGACATGTCTGCTAACTGATAATAAATTAATTGCTCTCTTAATGATGACTGAAGATGAGTTATGATAACTCAAATCATCATAAGTGTTCCATCAGATGTCATTTATCCTTTTATTTTTCTGAATTTGGATTAATTTGGAGAGTTTTAATTTTCTCCAAAATAATCATTTTTTAATAAAAATTCATTTTTTTACTCAAAACTGATTTTTTTGAGAAAAAAGGCATTATGTGTCTGATTGTTCATCTGAAAGTTGGTTTTGACTGGCTAACTGATCAAGAATGATTTTTGGCTTAAGGTTAGAGCCTTCTGTTGGTAATATCTCCTGA
>LPNX010790781.1:49667-100792 GCA_001517045.1 Pseudotsuga menziesii | reverse complement strand
ATACATGCATCACATTTTTCTTTCTCTTTAGGAATGGTGGGCAAGCCAAATACACCATTCTTTTTCAACAAGCGAAGATTGTTATAATTTAAATGACCAAATCTTGCATGCCACAATGAGCTAGATGACATATTACCTTCTCCATGCTGAGAGAGGTAGACATAGTTCTGAAATCTTGCGGATGAACCCTTGAGCTTTAGAAGCTTTCCATCTTCGTATCCAGTCATGATGACTTGGTTGTCAAAGGACTTTCTTATTTCAACGATTCCATCAAACATGTGGATGGAATGGCCTTGCTGTCGAATTTCCACCATGGACAGCAGGCTTCTCTGCAACTCAGGAAGATAGAGAACGTTCTTCAACAAGAAATCGGGGAATCCAGGCATCTTCAATCGAATGGTGCCCATTCCCTTTGGTTTAATACTTGACTTATCTGCAAAGTACACTATGCCATCGATTGTTTCATTCAGTTCTTCAAAACAATATTTTCTAAATGTCATGTGTGATGTTGCACCAGTATCAAGCAGCCAACAATCTTTATAATATGAAAGAGAAGTCATTTCATTAAATCCAAGATTACAATGTGCAACAATACAAGAATCAGAAAATTTACTAGCATCTTGGTCATGTGTTTTCTGGTTATGCATGTCTTTGATGGACTCCCATGAATCCCAACATTGATCTGATGTGTGTCCAGTATTTCCGCAATGCTTGCACTGCAAGTCTGATCTTTTGCTTCTGCCCCCTCTGCTTCTGAAATTTCTTCTTCTTCTTTCTCTCTCTTTGCCGCAATCTCCCTTGAAAGGGTCTTTGGATTGGTTCTTGCCAGCTAGGGCAGCACCAATACTAGATGCCAAAGAGTGCATATTTACAACCGTAAGTGTAATTTATAATAATAAACTTGTTATGACAAAGAGAAATAGAAAAAACCAATAACCTTGCAGGTCTACAGTCTCTGCCAAGGTGTACAATGCAAGTTTCAGGTGAGCATACACAAGCTGCTTCAATATACAGAATATATCAGTCTTAGTATCACAATGCAATATATCAGTCTCAGTATTCAGAATTTACACAGGCTCTCTTGATTTCGTAGGCAGCTCCATAGGTTCAGCAGCATTTCAGGAAGTAGACATCAACATGTTTACACCAGCAATCATAGAAAAGTTTCCAGACTCAACGCATATGTACCATTCAGCATCAATTAGCATATATTAGTCAAACACAATATATCAGGTCACAATATATCCCATGAGAGAGCAGTTTTCCAACCCTAACTGCGTTGCATGTGCCTCATCAACTTCTACAATGGCAATAATATTGTAAAACTGGCATAAACCTTCTCTTTGGTTACAAAATAAGCACAAATCCAACTAAATATTGACTAGCTTCAAGCAAGGAGAGAACAAATGCTCAACAGCGCCGCCCTTAACTGCTTTTATAGATCTGCTTGGGTCGGTTTCAGGCAAGTAATAGAGGATAGATAGAGCACACATGGATGATAGAGCACACGTGGTTTCAATCTCCAACGCAGCAACGGTCTTCAATATGCACAGGAATTAGGTTAAAATTAGGGTTTTGCTTCCTCCACGCTATTTCAGCGTTCAAGGCAATCTTCTCCATGCAGGTCGCAGCAATAGATCACAAAAACTCAACAGTAAAGGTCACGAACTGATTCACTCTCCACGCAGCAGCAGAAGGTCACGAACCCATTCACTCTCCACGCAGGTCTTCACGCTAGTCTTGGATCAAAATTGGGTTCTGGTGCAGTCACGGGGCTCTTTCATTCACCTCAAATGAAAATGTATGTAGAATTTACCCCACACAAACTCTCCACGCAGGTCGCAGCATTAAAATTATTGATTTCAAATCGCAGGACTTTGTATTCACGGGTCTCCAAGTTTAGGGTTCACGTAGGTGCATATCTTTCACGTTCAGGCTGCACGCAGTCAGCACAATCTTCAGTCTTCAACGCACAGGCTAATCTCCAGCATACATAATTTCTGCAATATATCAGTCTTCAACGTGGCTCATACTCAGCAATCTCTTCACAGAAGAGAAACATTCTCCAACACCACGCAGTCGTTGCACTCTTCACGCGGGTATCAGCATTCAGTCTCCAATGCCGTCTTCATGCAGCTCCCACGACTACTCCAACGCTGGTCTAGAGGAAGTTTGCAACTTCCAAAGGGATGGTCTTCAACACATGATGGTCTTCAGGAACTCCACGCAGCTCTCCAGGTGCTCAGCTTTCATACTTGTTTCAATGCACAGCTCATAAACTCGTTCATCACTCTAAAATGTTCCAGCTCACTGGATGAAGAGACGGAGGCTAGGTTCATCCTGAAGGAATGCTAGCATTGACATCATGCCCGGGACAAGAATTTCCTTTATATTCCATGAACAGGCAGTGAATCCAGGAAGGAAGGAACATTAAGCAGGTTAAGCTCCCAAGCTTTTCTTTCACAACGCAAACAATGAACCATCAACAGGAAGTGAATCAGTAACCATAGCCGCCGCCATTAACAGGAAGAGCGTAGTACAATGGCAGTCTGAAATACAAGTTTGTGGGGAGCAAGTTAATCTCCCAAGGGCAGGAATTAGGGTTTGTGAGAGGGACTAATTCTTACATCACACAGAGGATGAAACTTAGAGTCTTCTCAAAATAAACAAAAAGGAGCCGTGATGCAGAATACCACGAATTAGGGTTAAGCTAATTCAATGCATTCGACCGGCAATTAGGTATACACTGATTCTAGCAGAAAACGAATGCGTGCAGGGGCAGACTGGCCATGGGAAGGCGGTCTGAAAGAGCAGACTGGCAGGCAGAATGTAGGTCTGGCAATGCACTGGCAGGCAATGCACTGGCAAGCATATAGGCTACCAGGACTGAAATTTAACAGCAAGAGTTATGGCAGGAACCTGCTCTGATACCACTTGTTGGTAATAACTCCCGATTCTAATTCATTATTCAAATGCAAATGCCTATATTTATACATTTCATGAGGCGGTTGATTACTAGCCTCTTCGCCTTCCTAGCTATTCATATTCCTATTATTTATTTACAATAATCCTGACGGATTATTCTAACACCTTCAATCATTGAATTCGGAGTCCGGATGACCGACTTACCATGAACGGGTTTTTTCCATTTAATTTATGGAAAAATTAACCCAAAAAAGTTAGGAAAAGTAATTAAAATTTTAAAAATTTAAAAATAATTGTTTCCCCGTTCGAAAAAAGATTTTTAATTTTTTTTTATGTGTCTATATGACTTAGGACATGACCATGATATACCTAAATAATGTCTAGTATGTTTATAACACTCAGTTGGGCTCTAATAACCCCCCGAGGCCCAGAATTCAACATCGGACATTCTAGCTTTGGAGGAAGCAGGAGAAAACCTCATCAATTATACTCGGCTGAAGGCAAAGCATAATTGTTAGGGGAAAAAAACTCCCTAGAATACCTTATTTGAGATTCTACGTCTGAGGAGACCGAACCACTCAAAAAATACCCTACTAGCACATTTAGTACAAACCCCATGGGGCCATGGTCAAAATTATTAAAATAAAAAAGTGGCAAGCCAATATTGGCTAGACATGTAGACAGATCAACTGATACACTAGAATCAGACTTTGAACAAGTGTGTCAACTGGTGGCTCCTCAGGTAACCCAACTATGATACAAACAAGTTGGTAACATCTAACTCCAACTATGGGATAGGTACTTGCTTGATCTATTGATCGAAAAGAGTGCCTGATAATATAAGAATCTCTGGTACCTGCATGTAAACAGAAGTGTCTCAGTTCTATGTATACGATAAAAATATGCCATGATGAAATACCCGAAAATATTTTTTTCTTTTTCGAACTAAAGTACATGGAAATAAACTTTTTCTTTTTCAGCATATATAAATGGAATATAATACAGATGCTAATATACAAAAGGAAATAGCTTTTATACAACATTCTACAAAGTTATGATACATAACATATCGTACATAAAATACAACAAGGATGGGTTTACAAAATCCTTGGGATGACCCCTTGGTCATGTTAAAGGTTGTTTCGATAGAAGGGCTTCAAGTGTTTGCCATTCATGGGTAGGTTTAAAATTTCTCCATCCATAGTGTTAAGGAAAAAATAATTGGTGCCAGCAGTGTCATGGATGATAAATGGGACGTTCCAAAGGCTATCAAATTTTCTATGCTTTCCAGGCTTCTCCCTTCTCTTATCCCACAAGAGAACAATATCTCTGATTTGGACAGCTCTCGGCCTCGCTGACTTATCAAAAGTGCCCTTCATACTTTCTTGATGTATGAGTGACTGATCAAGGGAAGGTCTTAGAGATTCATCCAATTCTATAATCTAATTAATTCTATGCTCCATTCCTACCTGTTCTGTGCCATACTCACTTAACATCTTGAAGATCAGAATCTACATGCTGATTGGGAGGGTGGTTGTGAGTCCATACTCCAGCACAAAAGGTGACTTACCAGTTGAGTTATTCTTAGTGATTCTGTTTGTCCACACAGCATACTTAATTTTACTATCCCATGATCTCTTGTTATCCCCCACAGTCTTCTTGAGGATTGACATTAAATTTTTATTGGTGGATTCAGCAAGTCCATTGCCCTATGGGTAATAATCAGATGAGTGGGATAGGATAATTCCATACCTAAAACATAAGTCATTTACTACTTTTGAGCTAAAGGCTTTGGAATTATTGATTGTTATCTTAAGGGGAGTTTCGAATCTGGTGATGATTCTTTCCTTGATGAAGTCAATAACAACCTTCTCAGTGGCGCTTTTAGTGGGTATAGACTCTACCCACTTGGTGAAGTAATCATTTGCTGTGAGAATCCAACAAAAACCATTGCTCGAGTTATCCTTCAATTTTCCGATAAAATCAAGCCCCCATTGTTGAAAAGGGGTAAGGACAACAACTGGAGTAAGGGGAAGAGCCGCCAACTTTTTCTTCCTAGTGAATAGCTGGAACTCCTAGAAACACTTGACATGCTTGTGAGCATTCGAAAAAATGGTTGGCTAGTAATATCCAGCTCTCAGAATTTTTTGGGCATTTTTATTTGCTGCATAATGGCCTCCACAAAATCCTAAGTGAAACTCTGCTAAAATTTTCTTAGAATCATGCTCATTGATGCACCTAAGTATAATACCATCTGGGTTCCTCCAACCCAGACCCTCTTGGGTGAGGCAATACCTAGCGGTCTTAAGTCTCAAAGCCTTATGCTTGTGTCCTTTGAGGTCATTAGGGAAAGTGAGATGGAGAAGAAATAAAATGATGTCTGAATACCAATGGTTGTCAAGGTTTTGAAGGGTAGGAGTCATGATAGCCCGAGGGATGTCATTTTCTGCAATCATCTCAATGGCTTCTTATTACAAAGAGAAATTCCTATGGCTTGGGGTACCACACTAGACATATTGACTCCAGAAATCAATCCTTTCCAATATGCAATGGAAATTAAATATCTAACACTAAAGGATCAGACCTCGTACCTTATTTCGGACGGTTGAAGTAGCTCCCCATTGAGCATTCCAACTTCAGCTTGAATTCATAAATCACTTCCTCAACAACAAGTAAACAAGACAAGCATACTATATATATTGGTGTTAGATCTATTCTAGAATATATAATCAACAATGTATAAGCATTTGAAATAATCCATGGATAAAATATTCATTCAAACATACATTATTGGACAGGAAAAGATATTTCTATTAATATAAAATCAGAGATTACAATGGATACAACCTCTGTCGGCACGTCTGTGAATCAGAGAAACTAAATCCCCCACTTGGTCGTCCACCACCTCAATCGTCCATCTCTTGATAGCAACCTCACAAGCAAAAGGCAAGCTTGGGAAGAACACAAAAGTGCTCCAAGGGACAAAGGGATGCAGACTCAAGCACAAGTTCTGGCAACAATGGACTATAGTTTCTTTGCTCTCAATTCTCTCATATGCATTCAATGTACCAAAGAGTTCCTTATATAGCTTTTCAAATGGGTAATGAAAGGTCGAATCCGAGCAATCTCAAGGCATATGGAAGGCCAGGAGTCAAGTGAGTCAAATCAATGTCAAGGAAAACTCCAAAAGGATTTGCATTATGCACACATCCCGATGTACGTGGTTTTAGGGGTCAAACCCGCATATATACGCGATTAGGGGTTTAAAAGTCACATGTATTAATTTTCACATGTTTTTAGGGATGGTCAAGGAAACATCAAAAGACAAAAAATGGTCCAAGGGGTCTAAGGAGTCTACAGAGGGACAGGAGAAGGCCACACAAGTGTGATTCACCTGGAGTGGTAAAATCAGCTATAATAGATTCTCCCTAATGTGTGAGGTCAGAGGGGTCATGCGATGGCCAAAATACATTATAAGTCCATCCCAGAAGTGGAGTGATGAAGGATCCCAAATGGAAGACCATCCACCCAATCAACATAGTACAATGACACAACTTTGCATATAACTACAAATACATATAGCAGTCCCAAATACATAAGAGTACAATGGGCATGAATAGGCATGATACAAGATATCACATAAGTGGTCATCGCCACATACAATACACATAGATCAGAATCTCTGTGATGAAGATATACAAAGTATCATGATCTCCATAATGGCTGAAGATATATAATGGATCAAGATCTCCATAATAGCTAGAAATGTCTGACATACAATGAAATCAAGTCACGAGAGCTGAAATCTCATGAACACTAGCATGATCAAGGAGGTAGCATATAAGATATGCCACCAATCTAGAAGGTCTTCTACACAAACCGCTACGAGTACATGTCCTACTATGTGAATAGAGGTGTCGAGGTCGAACATAGTAGTCCATCGTCTGATTACCGGTCATTGATGTATACCATTAACAGATGTGAGATCACCCACCGATAATGAAAATGGGAATCAAGGTACTAGAGTGCAAACTAACAAGTGTGAATAAATGTGTTGAGGTCGAACACTTGAGAGGATCCATCGATCAAGGGACATTGATATATTCCCAAAGACTGTCGATGGTGAGAGAACTTGCCACTGATGACTGCAAGTCTCAAGGCACTTAAAAATGACTCTAGATTCCAATCCCAGAATAAATGATCTGATGTCGATGGGATGAAATCTGTTGGAAGGAGGGCATTAAGGCATCCCCCATCATCCAACACAAGGTACTCAGCAAAGTTGTATAATGTGGAAGGACTCGATCATAAGGTGCACGAACTAGTAGCTGTACTAGGAATGGCTGACATGCAAAGTCAAGATAACTGAGGAATGGCCGACTCAGGTTTCAATTTACTTTGAACAAGAGAATAATGATGAATGGTGACTGAATAAAGGCAGCATAGACTCGATATAAAACTGGGACATCTCTGCGACACAGGAGGCATCGACAGAGACTCCATGGGAACTGGAAGCTTAACTAATCGACGGAGATAAACTCAGATAAATGAGTACATCTCCTAAAGTCAAACTATAAACCCAGACAATGGATGTGATATATAGTGCTCTGTTCGAAGGCGACACGACTCGACAACTGCCAAAGATAACATCTTTCCTCATCCGGATTTTTTGGTTTTTTTATTTTTTTGGACTTTTTCAAATATTTAAAAAGCTTGAAAAAGAATAAAACTGCTTTATAGTTACAGACTAGGAGGAGATGAGTGTCATAGGGGAAAACAAACTAGTTCCAAGTAGTGGAACATACATATTCTCAATGAAAGGATACATGTGTAGGATAGTGACAGTCACGGGAAATCCCCTCCCATTAAAAATAGGGAATCAAGTTACAAAGGATATATAAAATGGCTCTATATGGCTAGACATGAGACAAGCTCGGGCTATATGTTTGAAACTCAATTCCAAGGAAGCCGGCATAAAGCTCAATAAGGCAGGAAAATCTCATGATAATGCAATTACAACTTGACATAAGGGAGTCTTGAGGGAAATAGGCCAAAAAAATATCAAGAGGAGTATGAGGCTCTTGTGAAATGTCATGGCAATACTATACAATGGACTCCCACACCCTAAGGGACAAAACGTCAAAATGGGCACCAAATGCAAATAAGGCGCTAACTAGGGTACCCATGTAAGGTCAAGCTCTACCACTCATATCATGCCACTTCTAAAAAAGCAAGAAGGTTCTGTGACATAATAGAGTGGGTTCGTACCTAAGGCTATAATGAAATGGTCAGAAGGTCATGCAAGATTCAAACAGTGATGAAACCTAACCTATATGCTAGTTTAGACATGATACCTGAGATTGGCATGAATCATGTCAATCCAACGGCTGAAATGGCACTCAAAAAGGTCTCCTACATCATAAATTAGTCCAAAAAAAGTCCAAAAGGATTAGAAACAGTCCAGACTATACGAAAGGGGGTAAAAATTTTCAAAAAATTGAAAAATTTCTATAGATAGTAAAAAATTCAAAACATTATAAAACATTTGAAATTTTTACCCATTTGAGCTCATATTTTCAACAGCGAATTCCAGGAGATCCAGCCGGCGGAATCCACTACTGTTTCTTCCAAGTACTTACCCATGCTCTACTCTTCCATTTTGATGCAATTTTTGTCAAATTCCATGGTGATTTTGGATTTCTAGGCCAATCCAAAATAGGCACTATGACCCACATGGAAATCAAGGGTTTTTTCGTGTATATAGATGGATATACAAGGAAAATGCCCTCATAGTCACGTACATACGCGGCTAATTGGAAAATAGTCACGTATGTGGCCGCGCTTAAGGTTTTTTAAGTGTTATAATGGCTAAACTTCTAATTTTTTTTGCAAAATGGTCCTAGAATGGAGAGAATGTGAACATGATGATGTAGAAGAGGCAGTAAGGGATGATCTAATGGCTCAACAAGTGCTATGTGCATGTGAGCTCTACAAATTTTGGTGTCCTGGTGGCTTAAAGGAGAAACCAGGAATATTGCAGATGTTGGTGGACTACTGGGATCCAAACTCAAAGTCATTCCAGATAGATGGGATGTCCCTCACCATAGATGTGGAGGACATATACTTTATTACTAGACTTTCTTGATGGGGGGAAGTAGTGAACCTACGTTCTCATGGGTCTGGAGGTGGCCTGACTATAGATCAGTACATTGTAGTGTACTGCTATTCAGACATGGAGAAGGTGGGGAGTCAGATCCCAACTAAATCCATACAGGTGCTGGGCCTAAAGGCCATCCTACTGACATTGGGAAGGATAGTAGGCTTGGCTTCACTCTACTAGGCCTCGTGGCCTCTGATGTTCTATGCAGTGGAGTTCATGAGACTCGCAGTATATGATTGGAGCATCGCACTACTGGGCAACATGAAACACCAGCTCAGTGAGTGTAAGATGGGAATAGTGTGAAACTTCAATTTCTTTAGCATACTGAACATGTTTTTCTTTGAGCATGTTCCAGGATTGAGCCCCAGAGTTTTTGAGCATGTTCCAGGATTGAGCCCCAGAGTTTATGTTCCTCTACACAGCGTTCAAGATCTGGCCCAACGGTGTTGGGTGGATGCAAAGCACAGATTGGGTGGAGGTAGGGTGTCCAACCCCTATTCAGCTGATTTATTTCTATGGTGGTGACGGCATATAGTTGCCATCGATGTATACCCCTATGCGGAGATAGATTTACGGGGGGAGCTAGACATGCTGCTACCACCAAGATCGGCATACAGTGACATAGGTAACGAATCTCGACCCTCACTTTAAATTTTTGAGTTATTTAATTTTTTGTGTTTTTTGATTATATGGAATTGAAAGACATGTTTTTGGGTGACAATACATAGTGACATCTACCATATTCATGCAGATGTGGGACCACGGTGGCCTGAAGGCTTCCCTCATCATAGACGGAGGGGAAGAGGAGATGATATCATGGGTGTGGATGTGGTGCGGATGCTCCAAAGCATTCATACCAACTTTGTGAGGCTGACACACAGAGTTCCCATGGCACAAGTCGAGGGATTGCCTGATCCCATGCAGTGCCAGGTGGTGGGCATACCACAAGCATGGGTGCGATTATTTCGATGGCTAGCTAGAGCCGTAGTGACATTCCATGATCACAACCCCCCTCTTCCTCCACAGGCTTAGATACCTGGGAGTGATACATTTTGTATTACCATTTATTATATTTTGGTGGCTCGAGAGCCCCATTTTTGTATCATCACAGTATGTATTACCACATTTTGGATGTTAATAATTTTTTTTATGACGATCGGTTTATTTATTTACATGTGTAAAAATTTGTGTTTGTGATGAATTTATTGTGTATGAAACAAATGCCAATATAACACATAGTTAGCATATGAGTCAACAAATTGATTATTAATTCTTGGAATATGTATGTATGTTATATTGTCAAATTGTCGTTCTAATAATCTCACACGTAAGAATATTCTTAATAACATCTGATCTCTAACATAGTACAAACCATTAAGTTGTGACACTACTAACCCCGAATCAAGACGTACCTCAAGAGAGAGAACGCCATGTAAAATGACATCCCATAGAAGCTCAATAATGACACTATATTCAGCAACATTGTTTGAGGATGGCCGTAAACATACACCTCCTAAAGACAATACCTGACCCATAGGAGTATAAATCACCCAAGCAGTAGAGGATGAGTTTTGAGTGTGATGGCTCGCACCATCCATGAATCCTATGTAGGTGGAAGATTCCATTGACATCTGCCAAAAGAAATAGAAACTAGTCACAAACCCGATCACTATAATAAAAAGACCTACCTGTACAAAACTGTACAATAATATAAAATAACCAGCCTTGGCTAAAAACCATGCATATTATTTTTTGAGGTAGATCCCATTCCTGGGCTCTGCCAAGGCCATTCCCTCATAATCCACTAACTCATAAGCGCCCTTCTCTAACACATGTTTGATGACCTAAGGGCCACGCCACATGGGGTTAAACTTTCCTGCCCCCAAGGGTTCTTTCGGTTGATCCCACAAAAGCACCAGGTCTCCCTCACTAAACCTCCTTAGATGGATAGACTTATCGTACTAGACCTTTACGCGACGTTTATTTACTTCTAGATCCACCAAGGCATCTCAACGCTACTCATCAAGTTGCTCAAGGTGGACCAAATGCTCCTCCAATGGTGAAGTGTCTGGTAAGAGCTCTATGGCTAGCTTCAAAGAAGGAATCTCACATTGAACCAGCAATACCAACTCCACTCCATGTACAAGTTGATATCGAGAAAAAACCGTGGCAGTCTTAACAACGGTTCTATATGCCCACAAAGTAGGATATAACATAATGTGCCAATTATTCTTGCTTTGTGCGATGGTTCATAGGAGAATGGATTTGAGTGATTTGTTCACTGCTTCTACCTATCCATTCACTTGAGGGTAGTAAGAGGAGGAATTCTCTTGTTTGTAAGCTAACTTTGATGCCAACTCTTTCATCATACGATTCTGAAAGTACGAGCCATGGTCAATGACAAGCTCTTTCGAAATCCTGAACCGAGTAATAATCTGGTTGAATATGAAGTGCGCGGCTGTCTCATCGTCAAATTTAACTATAGGCATAGCCTTAGCCCATTTCGTGAAGTAATCAATAGCCACTATGGTATGATGATGCCCCCCAGCTGAAGCTAGGATGTAATCCATAAAATCAAGCCCCCAGTTAGTGAAGGGATCGGCAGTGATGATGGGATGTAATGGGGTAGGTTTTGTGTGCATATCACCTGCAAACACCTGGAAAGGGTGGCACCTCTTGACCACATCTACACAATCCTTAAAGATCGACAGCTAGAAATAACCTGCTCTTAAGATTTTTTGGGCTATAGAAAGCCCAGATAAATGACCACCACACACCCCTCCATGGCAATCATTCAGCACTACCTCAGCCTCCTCATGAGTTAAACAATGTTGTAAAATGGAATCTACCCCATGGTTGTACAAAGTGTTATCCACTATGTGGTAATTCTTAGACATGTGACGTAATCGTCATCATTCATCCCATGAGAGGTGAGTGGGGACCTTCAATGTTTGTAAATATATAATGATATCCCCATACCATGGGTCTAAAGTTGATATTATGAAGATGTGTTCATCGATAAACGTATCTTCACAAACCAACTCCTTGGCCTTGCTTGGAATCTGATATAAGCTCTACAAAAATTAACGATTTCTTCGATTTTTCTGAAACAAATTTGAGTTTGAATTCTTGCAGGATGACAATCCATTTATTATATTTTTCCCCAATCATCCTTCGAGTGAGGATGAATTGAAATGTATTGACATGGGCTACAAGCAAGGTCTAGCGAAGGAGAATATAATGTCTCAACCGTTGAACTGCATGTATGGTAGCTAAGGAAAGCTTCTCAACATGAGAATAATGGATCTCCACATCAACAAGATTCTGGATCAGATAGTATATGACATGCTCTTGGAGCTCATCATCCTCTTGAACAAAAACCATACCAATCATCTCCATGGATGCGGCCACATAAAGTATAAAATCACGGCTATAGTCTAGGGGACTCATCACCGGGGCCGATGCTAGGGCTTTCTTGAGAGAATCGAAGGACTCCTGGGCTTGCTCATCCCAACAAAAGGTGGTGTCCTTCTTCAAAAGATGCACGAAACCTCTAGTTAAATTGGCAAAATTGACAACGAATATCCATAAGAATTTTTCCATTCCTTGCAAACATTGAAGATGACGAATATTTTTCAGGGGAGACAACTGAAGTATCACCTCTACCTTCAAAGGGTCAACTCTTATACCCTCTTTAGAAACAATGAATCCGAACAAGCGACCTGAATTCACACAAAATATGCACTTGTGAGGATTTAACCTGACCAAATAATGGTGGCATCTTTTGAACACCAATCTCAAATTATAGGAATGATGCATTCTCATACGAGAATGAGCAGCAAAGTCATCCAAAAATACTTTGATAATCAATTTGAGATCGTGGAAGATCAAGGTCATGGCCCGATGAAAAGTAGCTCCGACGTTTTTAAGGCCAAAAGGCATTTTTCGATATGCAAAAGTTCCCCAAGGACAAATAAATGCAGTCTTATGTTGGTCCTCAGGTTTAATTTGTATCTGATTATATCTGAAAAATCCATCCATGAAGGAAAAAACCTTGCTACCCACACACTCATCCAAAATATGATCAATAAATGGTGTGGGGAAATTGTCCTTAGGACATGCATGATTTAAATCATGAAAATTAGTACATATGCGGATCGCTCCCTGATTCTTATCCACCAGAATACGGTTTGAAACCCAATCTATCAAGGAAACGGGATAGATAAAACCGACTTTCAACAGTTTCTCTATCTCTGCCTTGATCACGGGTGCTTTCCTAGGATTCACCGCACGCAAGCATTGTCGAATAGGCTTAGCATTGGGATAAGTCTTAATATCATGTTAAACAATGCGAGGGTTGATACTTGGCATTTCATCGTAGGACCAAGCAAAGATATCACAGAATTATTTAAATTGCTCAGTGTATTCTTGAATCTCAGCATGGAAACATTCTGCCCCAATATAGATATTCTCTATCCTGCCAGGATCGCGAGACATATTGATAGGAATTGTTGGAGATATATTTGCCATGTTTCCATCAGCCATCAGACCAGGAGAGCTTAATGGAACCATAGTACTACCAATTCTCTCACTAAGAACCTCCCTAAAATCCTCATGCTCCAAGCGGTTAAGCTCAGGAAGAAATTAAGATCTATGATGGAGCTCTTTCCATGGTGGCTCAACTCCCGACATGGCCTCAATAATCACTTCATCTGAAGGGAAGACACTATCAAGGAATTCATGAGAGTGAGAAGACTGTACTGCCCATGCAGGCAGCACATAAGGGTCCTCCTCCTCCGTCCATAGAGAGGAAGGACTAGGCTCTACAACACACATAAGATTAGCTTGATAAGCTACCATAGTTGTAGGCAATGGCACATCTATCATGATGGGATCCCTCAAAGTATTCGGTGTAGGAAGAATCCAAGGATCTTCCATATGACTTGTGTGAAAAGACACTGATCTCATAGATGTCGAATCCTCACCGAAAATAGACCCTATCATAAGGATCGGTGTAGGAAAACTAAAACTTCCCATGAGGGATGGATACATGCCCACACCCACACTCCCAGTTGCCAACTGAGAGTGCTCTACGATCGGGATCAAATCTCCCGAATATGCAATAACTAATGGATTCTTTCATGACGTTTGACCAATCGTGACTATCTTCCCATTAAATGAAAAGCATACAACGTGAAATAGGGAAGAAGCTACAGCTTTCATACTGTACATCCAATTCCTACCCAGCAAGATATTATAGTCAAGGGGTGCATTAACCACCTCGACCTCTATCGCAACGGTCTTCCCTCCCAAACAGACCTTAAGGGAAGGAAGGATCCTATGCGGCCTAAACGATCTCCCATCGAACGTAGTTAACATGGTTGCTGATTTATACAACTCAAGGGAACCTAAACCCTTCCAACATGATAAATACATCACAGAAGCAGTAGTGCCTTTGTCAATCATAGTGCGCTTGACAGTCTTGTTAAGACATTCTATGTGAATCAAAAGAGACACATAGTAAGGCAAGCGAGGCTGAAGTCCTGCGGTTTCAAATTTAATCACAGAGGAAGAATTATCATCGTTCACACCAAGGGAAGAAAGCAAAGCCTTCCTTTGTGAAGGACAACTCTGAAGTTCTTCTAATGCAGACATCGCCCAAGGAGTGTGGCCAAAATCCTTCACAACAGAATAGTTCTGGGAGGCTCGAGCATTAGGATTGTGTGCAGAACGCTTAAGGACTCCCTTAGGAATGCGAGGTGTAGCTTCAGTTTTATCCACAAGTTTTTCAATATGCAAAGGAGTCCCTGGTGGATCAGGTTCCTTTCATGGGCTAGGTTGTGATGAACCATAGTCTTTCGCATGGGTCACAACTTTCGTATCATGTACCATGTTAATGAAACCATGACCACTACCCTCCAATGGATATTGATCACCACCAGACTGATCATGGGTCCTCGAGTTCATATTTTTATTGTGAGGTAAAGGGTTGGTCAACATAGCTAGGCCCTGTGCCAACTTGCAAGAAAATTTAACCTTACGTTTAGCTTGCTTGTCCCCCCCAGCATTACAGGTGTTCTTGTCATTATTATTAACATTTTCATTCCTATTCCCACCCTTAGAATTATTCCTACCCTTCTTCTTATTCCGTCCGGTCTGCTAGTTACCCTTCTGGTCCGATGATTGCACCGAAAGCACACTCACCGTTTGGGCGGGTTGAGATGAATTCATGGCTCATCCCGAAGTACATTGGTTGATTGACAATTGACTAACTTGTTTTGCAACCGAATCCACAAGTTTAGCACTCGCACAACCAACAATGCCATCGGCATGTGGTCCAGGTTTAACTTTGGGGTCGAAACTAGAATGCGAAGCATTTGGAATGATCTCATATAACAAAATGGACTGAGCATAAATCAAATATAGTTCCTGCACCCTAAAAATGGCTCATTCCTCATTTTTCACTCTGGATGTAGAAACATCCTTCGCTACATACGGAAATAACGACTTAAGGAACCATTTGAGAAGGAATTTCGGTGGTATAAAGGCTTTAATCAACCTCTTCCATCTATGCCACTCTTGGATATTATCCAAGATATGTGTGGCTTTATCCTATTGAAATGTCGACAAGAGTTTAGTACCAATGTCATAACACACTAGTAGCTGGAAGTGGTTAAGAAAAGTCATCGCTAGGTCATTGAACAAAGCGAATGCCCCCTTAGGTAGCTCTATATACCATTTCGCAGCAGGCCCTATAAGGGTGCATTGAAACAACCTTAAAATTGATTCCTGGTGTAAGGAATTCAAAGAGCACCATAGGTGAAAGATAGTAACATGTTCGCTCAGATCCTCTCCCAGTTTGCCCTTGAATTTGGGTATGTCCGAGGGAAGCTTAGTAGGGATAGCCGGCCAAGCTGGGTCATGAGCTACAGGATCATTTGTCAATGTTGACAAGTTAGGAAGATTCAGCATTGCGAGGAAAGGGATCCTAGGATGATTAGGTCGATGGACCGCTTCCTGATAGTTCTGATTCACATAGGTCTGATTACCATAACCAACATGGCCTTGGCCATAGCTCCGTCCTCCCATTTGACCCATATAGGGTGGCATGGAAGCAACATAGTGTGGTGTACCTTGACTATTCGGAGCTACAAAACCATAATTTGGAGAGTAAGCGGGTTGTTCATACCCGCACCCATAAGGTGAAGAACCCTGTCTGTACTGCATCCCATAATAGGGTCCATAATTCATCGCATGAGATGTCCCATGAGACACTCCGTAAGCAGGAATATATGCTCCAGAAGTAGGAATATACGTTCCGAAAGTAGGAATATGACCTCTAAAATTATGGACATGACTTCTCGAAACAACGGGCGATGCCTGAACCTAAGACACGACTGGTCTAGTAACCACAATACGGACATGACTTGTAGCAACATTCTGACTCGAAAGACCACATGAATGATGTGGAGGGTTAACATTCGAGGAACTAGGGATAGAGGATGAAGGGACCTTAAAAGCATAATCCATGGCCCTTTGGGAAGTAGCTCCTGCGTTTAAAAGGCCAAAGGGCATTCTCAGATATTCAAAGGTGCCCCAAGGAGTTGTGAAGGTGGTCTTATGCCTATCCTTATCTTCAATGACTACCTATTTATAGCCTGAAAAACCATCCAGCATCGACATCATGCTCGATCTAGTGACCCGTTGGAGGAGGGTCTCCATATTGGGGAGGGGGTAATTGTCCTTCTGACATGCTATGTTTAGATTCCTTAAATCTATACATATTATTATGCTCTTGTTGTTCTTTCTAACTACAACTAATTTAGAGAACCACATTGAATGCCTCGTAAGAGCTATTATTCCTGCTGCTAGTATTTTTTCTAACTCCTTTTTAATGATTAGTGCTAACTTAGGATTTATTTTCCTAAGTTTTTTTTTTCTGAAAGGCCTGCCTTTTTGACATTATGGCTTTATGCGAATAGTATGTTGAAATACATCTTCCTGATAAGCTTTGATCTTGTCATAGGTAAAGGAAAATACATCTTTATACTCCTTGACCAAGTTTATAAGGCTATTACTTTCTTTTTCAGACGTACCTTTTTCCAATTTTTATAATTTTAGGTTCTGTTTTTGTTCTAATGTTGACTTCAATGTAATATCTTGGTTTCATCTGCTCAACATTGCCTTTTCTTCTATCCTGTCTGTCAAAGATGTTTTCTAAGGAAACTAGACCACGTGGGATAGGATTGTTAAACTGGTCATCTTCTCCATAATACTCTTTGTTTTCTTCCTGATCATTAGCTTAAAAGTTAAGGAATTCACCGACATTATGAATGAATCTCAAAATCTGTTCAACATCTTTGAAGACCTACCAATGTTCAACAGTCTTAGTAATAGAAGGTCTGAAGTTAATCTCTGAAGGACAATTACTCTCAAACATCTCATCCAATGGCTGAAGAGTTGATGCTGAAACTACAAGTCTATCGGAGGCACTATTCTGATCTCTATGGACTGCTTCTATGTTAAGGGCATCAAAGAATTCCATTGTATCCCAGATTTCATTTCTATATTTTTTAAGTCTTTGACACTTACATGCAAATTGACCCTTAACCTGTTGGATAATTAAATCAGAGTCCCATTTAATATCAAGCAGCTTAATCCCCATGTCCTTGGCAGTCTCAATAACCAATAGAAGTGCCTCATATTCTGCCACATTTTTAGTTGCTTCAAACTTCAATATGAAAGCAAAGTTGAAAACCTTACCCTCTGGTGAGATAATGACAACACTAGCCCACTTTCCCATTTTAGAGTAAGCACCATCAAAATTCATTCTCCAAAACTCACTAAGTTTCTCGGTCTTTATTTCTTCTTGGATGGGTTCCAAGAAGGTGGAGTTGATTTGATAGGAACCATTTTCATCAGTGTGGTAAGCATACTCATTTAATGGTCTTTGATGGTTTTCAACATGGTGTCTTTTTTCCTTTTCAGAATACAACTTAACAAGTGAAAATTATGACGCTGGAACTGTAGCATAGGTCCAATCCATTTGGATTGATCCTCCCAAAGTGGCACCCCATTTCCTAAAAAGCAAGATACCCCTTCTTTCTGGAACATCAATAGCCAGGATGTCCATTGTGACCTGGATATCCAGATACTTGGCCAATCTGACTAGCTGGTTCTCAATCATCTCGGATCTGGTATCCTAATAGGATCACTAACCCTAAACCTAGGAGGAATATGTGATGTAGCTTCCACTACTAGGATGGAAGGTGCAATGTGACTTGTGCTCCCAAACCTCTCCGCATGGTAAGGAATGAGAGTGCCCCTAGGCATAGTGTTAGGCTCAAACTCAGATTCGACATGGAATGCCAAATCATGTGTGGGAAAACCAGACATACCATAACTACCATAACTAGTGCTCGTAGGTTCAAAATGAGTCTCATCATCCTCGGGCATTCCATACCGGTGATGCGTCAATGGGGAATCAATCCTAGAGTAAGTAGGTCTATCATGAAAATTTGCTATCTCAGAAATCATAGGACCTAACTCAATCAAATCAGGTGAAGGATCATAGTTAGGAGTAAATTCCCCATCTTCGAAATGAATGGGAGAAGGTGGTTTAGGAATACCTTCTATATGGTCTCCCATGGTGTGTGAATCAATGTGCAAAGTAATCCACCTGGACTATCTATTTCTCTCTCCCAATGGAGGAAGAGATGTAGAAGGAATAAGTCTTGCTAAACGATGAGAATGGAGAGGAGCCGCACCCGAATCCACAATGACTCAAAAAATATAAAATACTATTTATCTATGCAAACCCTATGCAAGCTAATGCACACAGAGAAATCACGAATAAAATCTAAAGCCAAGCACAAGAAATCAAGGGTAGGATAAGTGAGCTCCTGAATGAAGTAGGTATGTCTCGCCTAGGAGAGGCTTGAGACTCCCATACACAACAAGTGGAGGTACGTAACAATTTATTGTGGTGCTCATCTTCAACGCATAAAGAGACTGTGATATCTGACCCCAACCTGGTCGGGACACCTGCAGAATAACCCCTACAAAGTACCCCCTTGATATCCTAGGTAAGGCCACTAAGGTCACCTCAATATAACCAATGCTCAGGCGGACAGTCGCAGGCGGGATTGACTGTATGGGTAGGGTAGCAAACCCTGAAACTCTCGAAAGAGCCTGTAGATACAAATACAGTCTTGGAAATATATCTAGTGCTACTCATTTATGACTAGGGGTCATCCTAATCAATAACCGCTCACACTACCTCATGCTTAACTCCCTTTTGAGATGAGGATCCTGAGAAACACTGGTTATATCAAGGAATTTAACACACTCACCTGGACAGACACATACATGTTGTTGTTTAGTGGTCTTGGAGAATTTACTCACAATGAACTATTCCAAGACCCTAAAACCTAATCTTGTTGGTGAACCCTATCAAATAAAATAGTGTAGTTCATTTTAATTAAGTGTTGATTTTAATTGGCTTTATTACTCAAAAGAGGTATATGGCCATGCAACTAATGGTGTTATGACACAACATGAAGCAAAATGCACACCTAACAATCAATGCAAATGCATTGCGTCCATGAAAAACAGGGTATGCTACTAAATGAAATGCACAATTTTCTTCAAATGATAAATGCAATCTTTCCTAGATGAAATCCTGACTAATACTCCAAAGCAAACCTAGTGCAAGTACTATGAACAATGCAAGATGCAATGCATGATGATAAGCAAAAAATTTTGGATTTTTTGAAATAAAAATGAGATATAAAAGCAAAAGAATGGCTCTACAACCCCTAGACTCTGCAAGCACACTCAAGCAGCACTTAAGAAAAGTACTAAGGTAAAGGAAATCTAATGCACTAATACCAAAACAAAAAATAAAAAAATGCAATGACAAGAACATTCTTCAAAAAGAAATTTACCCTAAAACAAATGTCTCTGGTCAGAAATAGAGGTGTATACAGACTCTAGCACTATCAAAGGAGGCTCAACAATCATCAAACTTCACCCAATAACCATCCATATTCCTCTAGAAGGAAAAACTAAGGGCATACGTGACTGTTCCCAGTAAACCTACGTGTGTACACCGAAATAGCAGTGAAACCCGCGTATATACGCGACTGTGAGTTAAGAACTCATGTACAGGAAGAAATATGCATAAAAATAAAGGCAAACAAACAAGCTAAGAAAAAATTCACACCAATTAGACACTACCAGGAAAACATGCCCCCAAACCCGACACAGAAATAAGAGAAAAAGAGCAATTCAAATTCATTGAGTGCCGATAGAAAACCCCCAAAGGACAACTACTAGGAACTCCCCAGTAGAGTCACCAATTCTGTTACGGAGAGAAATTCCTATGGCTTGGGGTACCATAATAGATAGCTTGACTCCAGAAATCAATCCTTTCCAATATGCAATAGAAATTAAAAATATAACACTAAAGGATCAGACCTCGTACCTTATTCCGGACGGTTGAAGTAGATCCTTGTTGAGCTTTCCAACTTCAGCTTGAATTGATAAATCACTTCCTCAAATAAAAGTAAACAAGACATGCATACTATATATATTGGTGTTAGATCTATTCTAGCATATATAATCAACAATGTATAAGCATTTGAAATCATCCATGGATAAAATATTCATTCAAACATACATTATTGGATAGGAAAAGATATTTCTATTAATATAAAATCAGAGATTACAATGGATACAACCTTTGTTGACATGTCTACGAATTGGAGAAACTGAATCCCCCACTTGGGCCTCCACCACCTCAATCCTCCATCTCTCGATAGAAACCTCACAAGCAAAAGGAAATCTTGGGAAGAACACAGAAGTGCTTTAATGGACAAAGGGATGCAGACTCAAGCACAAGTTCCAGCAACAATGGACTATAGTTTTTTTGCTCTCAATTCTCTCATATGCCTTCAATGTACCAAAGAGTTCCTTATATAGATTTTCAAAGGGGTAATGAAAGGTCGAATCCAAGTGATCTCAAGGCATATGGAAGGCCACGAGTCAAGTGAGTCAGATCCATGTCAAGGAAAACTCCAAAAGGATTTGGATTATGCACACATCCTGATGTATACGGTTTTAGGGGTCAAACCCGCTTATATACATGATTACGGGTTTAAACGTCACATGTAATAATTTTTAGATGTTTTTAGGGATGGTCGAGGAAACATCAAAGGACAAAAAATGGTCCAAGGGGCCGAAGGAGTCTACAGAGGGATAGGGGAAGGCCATACAAGTGTGATTCACCTGAAGTGGTAAAATCAGCTATAACACTTCCTTGTTCTTTTGTGTAAGCATTCTTTCCCGGCCTTGTCCCTTGATCAACTTAATGGGATTTATTTCCACGTCATACTCCTAGATCTTGGACACCCATGTTCCCCTTATTCCTAAACAATCCTTTTGAGAGAGGATATCCTTAACCACAATGTGGGGAACATATCCGGTAACCTTGGAATACCTGATATAAGGCCTGAAGTGTTTTAATGATTTAACTAAGGCATAAGATTGCTTCTCCATGATGGTATACTTTAGCTCAAAATTCTGCAAGGCTCTACTCATGAATGCTATAGGTTGCTCAAACCCTTCAATGTTATTTTGGAGCAACACACCTGCAATAGTGCCTTCATAAGTGAATGAAAAGATCATAAAATCCTTCATGTAATCACGTCTAACTAAGACCGAAGACCTGATAATGGAATTCTTTATCGACTCAAAGGATTTCCTTCCTTCAGTGGTCCACACAAACTTGGCATTTTTCTTGAGTAGGGCCTACAAAGGTTTCATTAATTTGGCCAAGTTTGGAATGAATCTTCTAATGAAATTGATATGACCAATGAAGGACTGAAAGGCTTTAACATTATTAGGGAGAGGAATCTTTTTTATGGCCTCTACTCTTTCATGATCAATTTTGACACCATCTTTATTGATAATATGTCCTAAGAGTTTTCCCTCTTTTATGCCCAACACCAACTTATCTGGATTCAAAGAAATGCCATACTTCCTACACCGCTCGAAAATCTGCCTGAGATGACCAACATGGCTGGATATTTCCTTCGAAAAAATAGTGAGATCATCTTGGTAGATCTCAATGATTTTTCCAATAAACTCCTTGAAAGCATAATCCATGGCCCTTTGGAAAGTAGCTCCTGCATTTAAAAGGCCAAAGGGCATTCTCAAATATTCAAAGGTGCCCCAAGGATTTGTGAAGGTGGTCTTATGCCTATCCTCATCTTGAATGACTACTTGGTTATAGCCTGAAAAACCATCTAGCATCGACATCATGCTCGATCTAGTGACCTGTTGGAGGAGGGTCCATTAGAGGAAATTTCAACTCAAATGGGCCTTTTAACTTTTATTCAAATTCCATGTCATCATGTGTTAGCCAATGAAATTGCTTTAAATTTGAAATACCGTATAGGTCTTAAACATTTTTTTAATATAAATTTAAGGATAGGTATCATAAAAAAAACTACTTTTTTTGTTGGTATTTTTGACATATCTCCCCGTGTTTTTACTCAAATTTCGATCGGGAGAGCTCGTTGGATGTGGAATTAAATTCTGCATCCAACGATTACCCTCTCAACATACTTTTTATGGACCTCGCTACCCCAAAAACAAGAAATACCTGAAAAAATGGAATGATGATTTCATCATTCCATTCTTTAAGGTATTTCTTGTTTTTGGGGTAGCGGGGTCCATCAAAAGTATGCCAAGTGGGTACTCGTTGGATGTGGAATTTAATTCTGCATCCAACGAGCTCTCCCGATCGAAATTTGAGTAAAAACACAAGGAGATATGTCAAAAATAAAAACAAAAAAGTATTTTTTTTCTTTTCTTCCTCCAAAATTAATAAATATTATTTTAGTATTTTAACTATTATTTTATTAGTTCATTTTAGGAGGCCCATTTTGAGTTGAAATTTCCTCTAATGTCCATGTTGGGGAGGGGGTAATTGTCCTTTTGACATGCTATGTTTAGATTCCTGAAATCTATACATATTATTATGCTCCCGTTCTTCTTTCTAACTACAACTAAGTTAGAGCACCACGTTGAATACCTCGTAGGAGCTATTATTCCTCCCGCTAGCATTTTTTCTAACTCCTTTTTAATGATCGGTGCTAACTTAGGATTTATTTGCCTAAGTTTTTGTCTGAAAGGCTTCCGTTTTTGACATTCTGGCTTTATGGGAATAGTATGTTGAAATACATCTTCCCGATAAGCTTTGAGATTGTCATAAGTAAAGGAAAATACATCCCTATACTCCTTGAACAAGTTTAGAAGTCTATTACTTTCTTTTTCAGAAGTACCTTTTCCAATTTTTATAATTTTATGTTATGTTTTTGTTCCAATGTTGACTTCAATGTAATCTCTTGGTTTCATCTGCTCAACATTTCTTTTTCTTCTATCCTGTCTGTCAAAGATGTTTTCTAAAGCAACTAAACCATGTGGGATAGGATTGTTAAACTGGTCACCTTCTCCATAATACTCTTTGTTTTCTTCCTAATCATTAGCTTTAAAGTTAAGGAATTCATCGATATTATGAATGAATCTCAAAATCTGTTCAACATATTTGAAGACCTACCAATGTTCAACAGTGTCAGGAATAGAAGGTCTGAAGTTAATCTCTAAAGGACAATTCCCCTCTAACATCTCATCCGATGGCTGAAGAGTTCACGCTGAAACTACAAGTCTATCAGAGGAACTATTCTGATCTCTAGGGACTGCTTCTATGTTAAGGGCATCAAAGAATTCCATTGTATCCCAGATTGAATTTCTATATTTTTTAATTCTTTGACACTTACATGCAAATTGACCCTTAACCTGTTGGACAATTAAATCAGAGTCCCCTTTAATATCAAGCAGCTTAATCCCCATGTCCTTGGTATTATCAATTCCCAGTAGAAGTGCCTCATATTCTACCACATTGTTACTTGCTTCAAACTTCAATCTGAAAGCAAAGTTGAAAACCTTACCCTCTGGTGAGATAATGACAACACTAGCTCACTTGCCTATTTTAGAGTAAGCACCATCAAAATTAATTCTCCGCAACTCACGAAGTTTCTCGGTATTTATTTCTTCTTGGATAGGTTCCAAGAAGGTGGAGTTGATTTGATAGGAACCATTTTCATCAGTGTGGTAAGCATACTCATTTAATGGTATTTGATGGTTTTCAACATGGTGTCTTTTTTCCTTTTCAGAATACAACTTAACAAGTGAAAATTATGAAACTGAAACGATAGCATAGGTCCAATCCATTTGGATTGAGCCTCCCAAAGTGGCACCCCATTTCCTAAAAAGAAACATACCCCATTTGTCTGGAACATCAATAACCAGGATTTCCATTCTGATCTGGATATCCAGATACTTGGCGAATCTAACTAGCTGGTTCTCAATCATCCCTTCGACCTTGACTGGTCTAGAGTCCATGGCACACATGTTCTTGTAAGGTCTCGTGGTCCTTAGGTCAAGCTGTTGCATGAAGTTTTTGGTCATGATGCTGGAACTAGATCCTGAGTCTAACATACAATTATGTAGAAGAAGATCACCCATCATCAATGATACGTAGAAAGGGGCATGATCTTTTTTTCTTGGGTCCCTAGTATGTAGAACTATAGGTGGATCATCAAAGACATTATTTGAAGTCTGCTCCACGGTATCAGAAAAAGTGAATTTCTTAGGGGTAATAGGTTTTAAAGGACTTGAAGAACTTTCTTCAACTTGAGGATCAACATTACTCTGAGGCTCTAATATTTTCAAAAGTCTCTCTCTTTGGCCAGGGATTTTGCATAATTCAAGGACTGGAACAAGGACTTTTGTATTTGCCAACCAATTACCTAAGTCAAAACTTAAATCAACAATTTCTTTTGTTTCAACTTCTTTGGGAGGATTAGGAGTTGTTATCTTGGGAATATTCTGTGCAGAATACCCCTTTCTTTGATAAGTGATCCCTTTGAAGTTCCGGGTATTATTGATCTGCTCAGCTGAAGGCATCTCACCATAGTACTGAGTCAGGTTGTCAACTTTATTTTCATAACAATTGTCCTTTGGCCAATTTCCGATGGGGATGTTGGGATGTCATCTACGCTATTTATGAAATTAGGCTCACTTGTTGAAGTATTCATACCGCAACCTTTGGGATGACCATGCTCCTGAACATAGCAAGCATAGTGGTAGCCAGATTCCTCATGGAAATCTCTGCATGCTCTGCAAAATGGTTTATACTGCTCAACCATGTTAGCATCCTCTAGCTGATGGGGAGGCCTCTGCTCATGGTTGGAAGGATTTCTTTACCAAGTTGGCTTGGCAGGAAAGGTTCTAGGAGTGGAGTGAGTTTGAGTTCTTTCCATTGTGATCACCCTATTTTGAATTTCTTTTAACTGTGCTAAGTGTTTCTGCTTTGCCTCCTCCATATTTTTCTTCATCTCAATCATTTGTTTTTCATAGGTATCCTTAATAGCTGATAAAGGATCCTTGTCTTTTGGTTCACTGATTTTTAATGGAGTTGAAGACCTTGAGTAACCATGGAGGTTAGACTCACCATATTACTGCATGTTCAAATAAATTTTGATTGCCATATCTTGAGCCTGGAGCAAGTTAGTAGGCTCCTTGTCTCTGATCTGGTACTACATTTTTCCACTAAGTGCCTCAATGTAATATACCAGGATGGTTGGTTTAGTTGGGGCATACTCAGTAGGGATGGAATTTTATAATTCCATGAACCTAGTATTGAACTCATCCATTGTTTCTATGTCTTTCTTATTTATGTTGGTCAAGGACACAAGTTGATGTCGAGGTTATTTCTTTTCATTGAACTTGTTGGTGAAAGAAGTTTTGAAAGATGCTAGACTATTAAAGGAATCATCTGGTAAATTGCTATACCAGTCGCCCACCTTTCCATCCAGAGACAGGGAAAATAAATTCATATACATGTCATCATGTTGGCCGACCTGATCATTGACATAAGCGTTTATACACCTAGAAAAGTTCTTAAGGTGCATGGCAGAGGTAATGGCATCAATGTCTGTATACATCGGGAGCTTCTCGACAGATTTGTATGGAAGATGGTGGGGTTGACCTACTATCTGAGAAAAGTCAAGCTGAGTAAAATACTCACCCATTATGTTAGAAACAGTGGTATTAGTGTTTTCAAGAAATAAAATGTGGATGTCTAAAACAGACTCAGATCCAAGTTCTGCAAGGATCTTGTGAGAATATAGTTTGTTTAATCTACTCCTTAAGACCTTTCCGGGGTCAGGGATGAAATTGACCAAAGCTACAAAGTTTCTCCTAGTAGAATACCTTGAGGTGTTAATTGACAGTGGAGTCACCAGGTGAACTTAAGTCTAATTTTAGAGAGTGATTGGACTAAAATCTACCAAAAATGAAAAAGGTAAAAGACTAAAAGAAACAAAGGTCATCCAAGAACAAAACAATTTGTCCTCGGCAATGGTGCCAAAAGATGTTGTCCACTGATTGCACACCAACAGCAGAAATATTCTGAAATCTGTCTCCTCACTTGAAAAAGTGGGAGAGGTGTGACCTTGGGGGCAAGCACAGAGCTAGGTACTTTCACCTACTCCTAGCTCCTCCGTTTAGGATAACTCCTAACGAAGCCAAGGGGGGTAGTCCCTAACAAAGAGTTTCCTATGGCTCAATGTTTAAGTTAAGTTTTAAGATGTTTTGGATGTAAATGGGTGTTTTTTAGGAGTTATTGTGATTTTAGATGATTAATGTGATGAATTGAGCACAAGAGAAGGAAATCCATGTTGCTATCACCATAATTAAAAGATAGACAAATATTTGAGAACTTCACAAACTTGATAAAGCATTCACAGATATAACTTATAATGAAAACATTCAATGGAAAAATGGCCTATATTATCAACAATGCTAAAATATGGAACCAATGCCTATGGAGTAAAATTATCAAAGATGCTTCGTATTTAGAAAGATGTAAATTCCAAAAGGTGCAAGTGAATGTTAGGTTTTGTAAGTGCTCTTGGTAATTTTTAAGAGTTTTTAATAGTGGTCTTTCTTTAGGGTGTCAACAAAAAGGTTTATCAAATTTGGGAGAATCTTCTAAGTTGCCTTCGTTGAAGACATGTCGGGCCCACCCAGTATCCCAGGCTGATATTGTCAAGTGACCAGCTAGCTGAGAATGTATGACAGCGGTAGGTTCTAGCGCCTCTACTAGGAAGTACTTGGGAAGAATCCCTACAACATCAGTGTGTTGGTTACATGGTGTTTGAGTGTTATTAGGTTACTCTTGTGGGGTTTAAAGATCCAGTGCCATTTTTGGGTATTTCGATCTAGGATCAGTCAGAGCATACTCCGGCAAGGAGGGAGGGGGGTTAATTAATTAAAGGGGTGTGAGTTGCAAATTTTATTAAGTTAATTAATTAAAAATATCCAACAGAGAGTGCTCTTGACCTCGTCTTCTGATAGTGGTTCAATAGACTTAGCTAATCTAGATGATTCTAATGCAAGGGTTGTGCAAATCTAAGATGCTCTCCGATAGAGAGTGATCTTGACTTGTGTTTCTGCAAGTTAAAGAGTGTTACTTATAAATGATTTGATTAAACAAACACAACAATTAATATGAAAGGTGGTTGATTAAAAGTCTCCGACAGAGAGCACTTTTGATCCAGCTTATGGTGATATTCAAGAGATTTTGGTTCTTTTTATCATTTAACAGTTTATAACAAGACACCAACAAGCAATGATGAATCTAGCAATTAGTGTAAATGAAGCTAAGAAACAACTAGCAATTAGTAAGAATGAAACTAAGTTTAATCAGAGAGCTAAACTAATTGCTTAAGGAAAACTGAAGTAAGTAAATCATGAAAATGAACACAAGACACACTTCCCCAAAATAGGGGAAGTAGAAAAGAAAGGAGACTTGCTCCCACTCAGCCATTTTTTATTAATATTTTACAATGATGATGTGTTCTTTTCTTCTTGGAAGAATGGGGAAAGAAGGGGATGAAAGAGAAGGGATAGCAGTATTTTTGTTCTTCTTGCACTCATTGTTTGTTCATGGCCTTTGGGCTCTCCTTCAGTTGTCTGCAATATAAGAGCTCTACACACACACTTGTTATGATATTAGTTGATAAAAAATAACTTTAAATTTAATCTACAAACTTGCTACAAACACTTACCCAAACTTACCCAAAAGAAGGAAGAAAAAGAGGCAGGAAAAAGGCAAGGTAAGAGGGGTGAAAAAAGGGTTAAAAGAGGGGGGAAAACAAGTCAAAGAATGATGGAATTAACTAAGTGGGAAAGAGGGTTGCAAATTAGAGAAATAGGGCTGCAAATGAGGGTGAAAAAGGTTGAAATTACAGCCCAAAATACGGTTGAAGAAAGGGATGGAAAGGGGCTGCAAAAAGTGGAAACAAAGAGGCAAAAGAGGGCTGTCCAAAAGAGTAAAAATGGGGAAAAGTGGACAACAAAAAAAAGGAAGGAAAGGCTGCAGATGAGGGTGAAAAAAGGCTAAAATTACAGCCCAAAATATGGCCCAAAAAGAGGATGGAAAGGGGTTGCAAAAAGTTGAAAAAGGAGGCAAAAGAGGGTTTTCCAAAAGGGTAAAAAGTGGGAAAAGTGGATAGTGAACTAAGGGAGGGAAAGGCTACAAATAAAAGGCTTCAAAGGCTGAAAATAAAGCATAAGGTAGCCCACTGGAGCAAAGGCTAAGTGAATGAATGTTCACTTCAGCCCAAACATGCCCTAATCCCAAGAAAGTAAATATTTTTTAATTTGAATGATGAATAAAAGCAAGGAGAGAATGGTCAAACCTATGGATAGTTTTAAAGCACTTGGATCCCGTGAAGCATGCAATTACCGAAAAATCGTACTTGACTCCAAGAGAAGAAGATGCAGCTGAGATCAAGCTTCTGATTGGTTGGATCGAAGGATCTGCAAAATAACACTCATAGACTTGCCATACAAAATATTAGATCATGTATTGTTCACAAATTGAAATAAAGAAGAGCATGAACTACAACGGAATAAAACATTGATTTTTTAAATTCTAGAAGTAAATCAATAAACAACTAACTTGCAAACTGCAAATACCTGTTCTTATGTGCTTACGGAAGCATTCTAAAGCATAACATCATAATCTCAAATAGACAAGAAAGAAAAGCATTAAAACAACGTCACCTCATCCATCAAGTGCAATCATCCAAAGAATTACACCACATGAGCCTCCAAGGCCTTAATTTTATTCCAATGGTTGCATAGAAGCAACAAGCAATTATGAAAGTTTCACCAAAGTTTTTATATGCAAAAATCCATCTGAATAGAGCTAAAGGAGCCTCTATTTGTACAATGAGAGAGTGCTAAAACGCTAAAACCAATCCTCAAACCCTAACCAGCTTGGCCACCAAACAGAGATGCCAGACCTAAATCAAAGAACCGAGAGTGAGGGGAGGCCTCCAACCAGGAAAGGTTCCCCCATTCCAACCCTAGATACTGAAATCCATCCACAGATGAGCCCACACATGTGGAAGGCACCCTCGGGAGAGAGAGGGGCGTGAATGGATGAAGGAGATGCCCTGCTGCATAGGAAAGCTATCTGCTAGGTCTAGAAACCTACTTTGTTAGGTTTGGAGGAGCCACTGCTGGGCTTGGGAAGCCTACTAATGCTATAAGCTTCATTATTCATCTTGATCAAGATATCAGACCAATGAGTGCTCTCCATCTCATTCTTTATCTATAGATGACATGTCTGCTAACTGATAATAAATTAATTTCTCTCTTAATGATGACTGAAGCTGAGTTATGATAACTCCAATCATAATAAGTGCTCCATGAGATGTCATTTAGCCTTTTATTTTACTCGATTTGGATTAATTTGGAGATTTTTAATTTTCTCCAAAATAATCATTTTTAATAAAAATTCAATTTTTTACTCAAAACTGACTTTTTTGAGAAAAAAGGCATTACGTGTCCGATTGTTGATCTGAAAGTTGGTTCTGATTGGATGGCTGATCAAGAATAATTTTTGGCTTAAGTTTAGAGATTTCAATCATTGAATTTGGATTCCAGATGACCAACTTACCACGAACGGTTTTTTTCCATTTAATTTATGGAAAAATTAACCCAAAAAACTTAGGAAAAGTAATTAAAAATTAAAAAATAAAAAATATTTTTTTCCCCGTTCGAAAAAGATTTTTTCGAAATTTTTTGATGTGTCTAGATGACTTAGGACATGACCATGATATACCTCAATAATTTCTAGTAGGTTTATAACACTCAGTTGAGCTCTAATAACTCCCCGAGGCCCAGAATTCAACATCGGGCATTCCAACTTTGGAGGAAGAGAGAGAAAACCTCGTCAATTATACTCGGCTAAAGGCAAAGCATAATTGTCAGGGGAAAAAAACTCCCTGGAATACCTTATTTGAGATTCTACGTCTTAGGAGACCGAACCACTCAAAAAATACCCTACTAGCACATTTATTACAAACCTCGCGGGGCCATGGTCAAAATTATTAAAATAAAAAAGTGGCTAGCCAATATTGGCTAGACATGCAGACAGATCAACTGATAGACTGGAATTATAATTTGAACAAGTATATCAACTGGCGGCTCCTCAGGTAACCCAACTATGGTACAAAAAAATTGGTAACAGGTTCACTGATGAAATTATTAATGGCATCATCTTCAGTTTCCTCTTTAAAACTCAAGGAATTCCCTATCGTTAATAATGGTTGAATGCCCTCCTCTTCCTCTGGCTCCATTCATAATGAATTTTTAGCTCTAGACATAGCTGAGATGGAGGATACTGAGTTAGGTTCTTTATCTCAGTTCCATCTGATATGGTCATAGAGCCGGACCGACAAATGATGCAAGCATTAGCTGTAGCTAAGCAGGGCCTTCCCAGGATCAATGGGTGTCCTCCTAGTTGTGACTTACGTTGTAAAACCAAGAATTTAGTAGGGTATTCCCACAAATCAACTAAGATAATGATGTCATCCAAGATTCCTTCAGGTTTAATAGTGGATATATCTGCAAGTTCTAAAACGGTAGGAGTTGGCCTGGGATTAGTGAGCCTGAGTTTCCTTACAGTTTCAATGGTCATGACGTTAATTGATGCACCTGAATCTACTAGTACATTTGGTATCTATGTTCTCCCATTCTACACAGTGACAGTGGGGTTCCCAGGATTGTTGTATTTGGAAAAGAGGATTTTTCCCATTATTAATTTAGATAATTTCCCAATGACATGAATAGTGGGAGGATCCCTAGGTTTTCTTCCTGGTTTCTTTGTACACAGATCCCGAATAGTTCTGGCATAGATAGGTACATCATGAAGGACCTGAAGGAGTGGAATTTTGACATAGATATTTTTTAACTCTCCTAAGAGGTTAAATTGAGGTTGTCCCACTGCCTTCGGTAGTATTAATCTTTTAGGGTATGGTGGTTCCCTAATCAATTGTGTAGGTTGTGTGTCAATAAACGTGTCTTCTTGTGTTTCATCCGGTATCTTGGTAGGATGTTCACTGTTCTCAATAATGGGGATCGTTGTATTGGATAAATACTATTGGTTCATCCTTTCTTTAGGCATAGAGGATGGAACATCCTCAATGACCAAAGGCTCCACTACCCACCCCAATCGTAAGCAGATGTCGTTGCAGGGAATTGGAGTAATGGAGTAAGTGGGCATGTTGGTAGTCTCAAATTGATGGACTTCTTTATTATTTGGGTTGGGTTTAGGTTGAGCAGGAAGTTGTGGTCATATAGGCACATTGGGGACAACATTATTATGTAGTTGCAGCTACGACTGCTGATACTGGTGATATGGCTGAGGAGGGTATGGTTGATGAGGAAACATTTGGTATGGAAGTTGTTGAGGAGGTTGGTTATGGGGAAACTAGTTACCTGGATGGAAGTTCCTCCATCTAGGAGACCAAGAATTTTGTTGGTTTTGTGGTTATGTCCAACAGTTCCAGGAGTTAAAATTTTGCATCCGAGGTTGAGAGGGATACCATTGATCGTTAGAATAAGATGAAGGGAATTGTGTATTCATGTGCTGCATATTATTAAAATTATTCATGTTATTCAAAAATCAAAATAAGTCTGGAGACATACCTTGATTTTGAGGCTGCTAGGGCTTTTTTTGTGTAATAAAGTAGGCTGGTTCCACATCTGTAGTTGATACCTGAAAAACTGCCTTCACTTGAGGTAGCGAAGGGCATTCTTTTGTGTCATGGTTAAGCTCACAAAGCTGACACACTTCTACCTTGTCGAATGGGCACTCCTTCAGAGGATGGTTCTTCCTACATTTAGGGAAAAATAAGTGTGAGATATTCTACTGCTTGTTTCTGATTTGCCCTCAGGACATCTATTTCCAAGGAGATGGAGCTCATCCTTTATGTATTGAACTTTTTGAAGAGATTGCCTATTTCTGCCTAGGTGGCTACTCCATTAGATGAATTTTGTGTTCTATCAAAGACATCACGTTCTAATTTGTCCTGTTTGTCTTGTTTGTGTTTCTGGAAGATACCCTGGAATACCTTTTGCATAGTTCAATGATCTTTTCAAAGGACTCCTTTGATATATCCCCCTTTCCTAACAGGTTCGACATGTCTAGGCAGTCATCCCTAATCCCACCAAGTAATATTATTTTGAGCACATCTAACCCCATATTAGTCTGTCCAACTCTCTGCACATTGTATAAAATCCTTTCAACAAAATCTTCCAGAGTTTCATCGTCCCTTTATACCATTTGAAATAGTTCTTCTCTCTTATCTTTGGTATTGCAATACTCCTAATATTTCTCTAGGAACACCTATCTCATCCGGTCCTAGGTGGTGACAGTTCCCCCACCCAGGATCATGAACCAACGTAACGTATTCTCCTTCAAAGTAGCAGGAAAGTTTTTTAGCGTCTGTGCATTGGTGTTGTAGTCATAGCTGCGATAGAGGATGTCAAATTCAAAAATAAATTCATCTGGATCCTCTGCTTCTTTTCCATAAAAATGAGGCAATGCCAATGGAGAGATATTTTTCATGGGGGATATCCCTTCTGGCTGTTGAATTGGGAACTGGAGTGTAGAAACCGTCCCTTCAGGCGGGGAGTTATCCTTGTGATGTTGATTTTCACCCATTACTTCTTTGTGATCTTTTGGACCGTGTCTGTTGCTCATGTCTTCTTCTTCTTTATCCTCTTCGTGCTTCCACTGATCATTAAATTTTTTATGGAAATGTGTCCACTCCTCTTCTGTCACAATCTTCCTGTTATTGTGATATATCAAATATCGATTAGCTGATCCTGCAGTACTAAATCTGCCTTCCTCTGCAGGGATAGCTAAGGGTGGTGTAACTTATCTCGTGTTCTCCACTATGAAAACTGATGCTGCCACTCTAGGGGTAACTGGGCTTCTTCTAACAGGTTTTTCCTGATGGTGAGCCCCAGTAGAATAATTGGTCCTAAAAACCAGATTGTCAATGAATGTACTTCTTCCCAATGCCATATTCATTAGAGGAAATTTCAACTCAAAATGGGCCTCCTAAAAAAAATTAATAAAATAATAGTTAAAATAATAAAATAATATTTATTAATTTTGGAGGAAGAAAAGAAAAAAACTACTTTTTTGTTTGTATTTTTGACATATCTCTCTATGTTTTTACTCAAATTTTGATCAGGGGAGCTCATTGGATGCAGAATTAAATTCCACATCCAACGAGTACCCACTCGGCATACTTTTGATGGACCCCGCTACCCCAAAAGCAAAAATACCTGAAAAATGTGATGATGACATCATCATCACATGTTTTCAGGTATTTCTTGTTTTTGGGGTAGCGGAGTCCATCAAAAGTATGCCGAGTGGGTACTCGTTGGTTGCGGAATTTAATTCCACATCCAACGATCTCTCCCGATCGAAATATGAGTAAAAACTCGAGGAGATATGCTGAAAATACAAACAAAAAAAGTAGTTTTTTTTATGATACCTATCCCCAAATTTATATTAAAAAAGTGTTTAAAACCTATACGGTATTTCAAATTTACAACAATTTCATTGGCTAACACATGATGACATGGAATTTGGGTTAAAATTAAAAGGACCATTTTGAGTTGAAATTTCCTCTAATGTTTCCCATGGCCTCGACCACCTGCAATGTTAGTATTCTGTGGGGTTGTGGTATTTATAGGAATGTCACATTGTACCCTTCTCGTATTCATCCAACCCAAAACATGTAAAACTTAAAAACTGAATAAAAATGAATAGATATGGTTATTGGATACAACTACTACAGTGTCTAATAATTATATTTCCTCGACAATGGTGCCAAAATGTTGGGAACCCGATATGCAAATTAATTAAAGCCAACATACAGAGTGTTCAATATAAATTGTCAACCCAGGAAAGTGTTTTATTTCAAAGATAATGTGCACTGTATATGCTTAAACACTAAGTAGATGATACTGTAAATGGATTATCCTACTTTCCTATTCATCCCAACTCATCCCAAGATCAACTTAATCTATTTTACCTTCTTGAAAATGTTGAATCACAATTACCTGCTTACAACCCTTAATCTAGAAATGAAAGGTAAAAAAAATAAACATCTAGATTTACTTTTGCAGAAAGTTTAATCCTAAATTTCCTAGCCATTTGAAGATCCATCTCAACTATCTTAATTCAAATTAATCTAGGAATTCAAAGTGTAGAAATTAAGTTCCACAATTATAATTGTAAAGGGATGAACTAAAGAGATCTAAAGAAAATAGCAATTGAAAGAACTAGGGATGAACAAGGCTATTACAGCTATCACACAGTTGCATAAGAGAAAGTTAATCTACATAGTCGACTATCACACCACACCACTGCAGTTTACAAGGAATGAAATTACTGGTCATTCAAAGGAATGCATAATAAATCGATAGTTATTGTAGCTACTGTAAATAAATGAATTTATCATAAGATCCACACCACAAAACAAAATAAATAAAATACCTAATTAACTCAGCAATCTTTGTAGGAAGGCGGGCCCAGCCTTCGCATAGAGATGTTGGAGTTGGCACATGTTAAAACGCCGAGATATGAACAATCAAACTCCTTGTATTAAAATGGTGAGATGAACACACAACCTCTGTCACAGCTTATACAAATAAAATCAATTAATTTCCAACCTCTGGCTTGAAATAGTTCCTAGTATTTATACAATTACAATCATAACTTCTACCCACTAATATCGGGAAGCCATGAAGATCTCTAATCTTCAGGCTGCCCCAATTATGATAAGCTGTTACAGCTGTGGCAAGATAGAAGCAGAAATATAGGAAGGCTATTACTTGAGCCAATGATGACAATCATGATCAATCTATACGATGCTCCGTCGATTGCAGCTACCCTTGATCAATGGCACACTGTTGCATCTGAATTTGTTACAGCCTGTTCCAGCCACCTTTGTACGGCTTGTGTGGAATAGTATCCTTTGACCACATTCTTTGGGAAATGATGGAATAGATGGCAATTATCACAGCAATGAATTTCCATCCCTCTCTTGGCATGTTCATCCTGCTACACCTATATTCTTTACATCTTGAATTATCTTTATAAAACCACCATATGTTAGCATAATTCAAGATATAGAGCCCTAATTACAACAATAATAAGCATTAATAAGATAAGACAATGATTAACCATACATGTATGAATTGAGGGATCAAGTGAAGGAAAACATCTGTTTGGTGTACATAATGGAGTAAGATGAGGAAAAAAGAGGTAGGTAAAGGTGTTCAAAAAGGGGTCATTTCTGGGCCCAACACTACTGGAAAATACATCTTTTTTATATGAGAAGAATAAAATATGAATCAATGAGAAGCTTTAAATTATTATTTTTTAGAGCTTGAGTGCCTCACCTTTCAAACGGAACACTTCTGCCAAAAGTGACGCCCAACCTCACTTTATTTTATCCTTCTTACATAAAGGCTGTCAAACAATTAGACTATGGTGACCCCTTTATCGTTGGAAATATAGTTTTTTTCTTCTTTCTCAAGAATTGCACTATTGTTTCCAAGCCCTCCAGAAATAGGGATACTAGCCATAATATTCTTAATTTGAAACCTCCATTTCAAAGTGCTACAATACATGATATATAAAATAAAATGCAACCTATATCATCACTTGCACTTGCCATTTTGTCTAGGAGCAATTAAGAAAACGTAGGTCCTAATAATCCGTGACCTTTCATGGAAGTAAATTTCTTATCCATGGAGCGTAATTAGATTTGAAAAATGATAAAAACCAGGAACTCTCATTAGAATTGAAACAAAGGTCTTCCACATGAATGTCTATGGATGCATTGTTTTCCCTTTTATTCCTTCGAAGAATTGTATGGAAAAAAAATAACATGCCACCCATTCCCTTAGTCGCAGCCCAGGAAACCGTTAAAAAAATGTCTTTACAATGAAGAGCAGAGTGATGGAATCTTGCTCTCATTTCAACTTGTCACTTCTATTTACAGATGATATCACCACATCCATTGAACTTTTTGCAATTGATAGAAGATGATGTTACTTTGGATTAAATGATAGTGCTGATATGGACGTTAAGCACAACACAATGACTCGCTAAAGAATAAATTACTCAAACTAATTTTGACCAGGTTCTGGGGATGGGCTATAGCAGTGTTTGTGCATGTATCATGGGAAATTTAAAGCAACATGCATGCAATCTTGATGCCACATTGAATGTTGTTTTATAAATGATAACTTATTATGCTGTGCTTCTGCCACAAGTGGCACTTAAATATTCACACCAACTTAAGGAAGTGTGTTGTATTAGGTTGGCACTTAAATATTCACTCCAACTTAGGGCAGTGTGTTGCAATATAAAAAACTTATAGAATTAAAGGAGAAAAAATATTAATTAAAGTATTAAATCACGTTGGTCTCATACCAAGATTCTACTTGTTCATACTGTATTAGTATATGAAATATGGAGAAACAATATCCCATCTTTCCCTTATTATTTACTATTGATTTAATGGTAATTTAACCCCATCATAGCTAGATTACTTGAATACAAGGCATACATGCTTATATTAAGGTATTAAGGACACAATAATAAAGGTCATGTACTGTAATTTATCAACCCGAAAGATTAAACTTACTTGGATAAGAACCAACCGTTCATAGTTATTGGAATGATTAGAATCCATTAAACATGATATATTTTAAAGGTAACCTTTCATATGAACTACATAAGCATCTATTCTCCTCATAATCATGGGAAATGTAAAGCACCATGCATGCATTCCTTCATTCCAACTTAGGGTAGTGTGTTGTATTAGGTTTGGCTTCATGTAATATAAAAAACTTGTAGATTTAAAGAAAATAAAATATTAATTCAAGTATTCAACTGAAATAATTAATTTCTTTTTAAATTGGATGATTAAATGCCCCACCGAACACCAAGAAGGTACCAAATACCCTCAATCTAGTCCATCAGATGGAATTGTTTTTAGCTGCTGATATATCATTGATCTCTTTAGCTTTTATTTTTCCATCGGTTGGACCGAATTCAATGAGGATGAATTATCGACTCTTGTATCGACTATAGTGGAAAATAATCTTGGACTGAGTGCTCAATTATAGGGTTCAATTGCATTGACTCCTGGCTCGATACCTGGGATCGACTATTAGCGAATCCTCAAAAATAATAATATAGAAACATTCAAATAAATAACAATAATGTAGATTCAAGGAGTACATGATGCATTCAAGTCTCCAGTTTAGATCTCTTTGGTCGGTGTCATCAAATATTTCCATATCTATGCAACGATGGGAACATGGTAATATTTCCTAGTTTAGGATGTGCTTGGTTTGATTTTGATGTCGATTTAATTTCTTTATTGTTTTGAATATATGCTCAAGAGTATCCATATTCCTACTATATTGCGCAGAATACATCGATATAGTTTTGGTTTCCAAGGAAACTCAATAATACTACTGCATTATGCTCTATATTAGTGAGGTATATTTCATTCAAACTAATAAACAATGATACCGAATATGAATGGTAATAAGCAATTAAAGCAATGAAATTTAATTTAAACGAACAATTATTAATTACTACTTGATCCGAAATAGACAAAAGGAATTTTCAAGTAAGATTAACCATATCAAACCCTCCTTCAACTATGTGTAACTTCTCATATCCATTATGGTATTTTACTAGTATGCCAACAAATCTATATGCTTTACTATTCCCAACAATTAATACAAGCATGGTACCTATTAAACTAAATCACAACATATAGTGTCTTTTCCTCAACAAAAACATCACAACTAATAGTGTCTTGTCCTCAACAAAAACATCACAACATTACTACATCCTATAGTTCACTACTGTAATGCAATTTCAAAAAAAATCTGAACAAAATCAGATGGAGCATGGTCTACTAGGTTGAATACAACTACAACTATTGCATATTATTCAATGACATTACAACATCCTATAGTTCACTATTGTAACTCAATTTCAAAAAAACTGTGAACAAAATCTGATGGAGCATGGTCTACTAGGTTGAATACAACTACAACTATTGCATATTATTCAATTTCCATTGGCAGGGACTAGCTGCCTTTAGCAGCTCTCCTTGTTAGAATAGTACTTGATCGGAAATTTTTTAATACTATAGCTGAAAATATGGTTAATCACTTTTGCATATATATAGACCAAACTATTGATCTATTGAAAAAAAGGAATAAAATTGAAAGGATAGAATATCTTACCTTCCCTTCAAATAATTATATAGGAATTAATGACTAAAATTTATAAGTAAACTAGATAGAAATATAAAAGTGAATTTATTGATGAGTTCATCGGGAAGCTAAATTACATGTATTTCATGAAAGGAAAAACATTTTTTCAACCATTTGATTTTAGTTTCCAAGTGGAGTCCCTCATAAGAAAACAAGATATTCATTTTCATTTGTTAGACCCAAATTGTACAAAATAGTATGCAGAATTGAGTTATTTGCAATGTTTGTTTGGAGTTCTTCTATATTTGGAAATGAGCTATAGTACTTGCATGTACTTGAAAAGGTGCTATAGTAATTGAAAAACAAGAATATGACTAAATGAAGGTTTATCATTATTATGATAGATAAATACATAGTTATGTAACAGATATTTTATTTAATACTTTGGATTTGCTTTAGCCACTCAAATATTCCAAGAACTCTAAAGTTGGCTTAAGCAGAGACCAATACTACGATTATAGATCTAAGACTAATAAAAATTTAAGAGTATATTTTGTTCATATTTCCCATCAATATTTATTGTGGTTTGAAGTGCTTATGTGCAACTAGTATTATAATTTTTCTTAGCATCTAAAACACCTTAATCGACATTAATGATGTTATTCCGAGTTAGGACAAAAAAACCTAGGTAACATGTATTTAAAAAATAGAATTCAAAATTGGGATTATCAAACCCATGGGTAAGATTCAAGTAGTTGGAAACACCCGATAAATAGAAAACACACTGGAATGAGACCCGTCGGACTAAATGTAGGTAGTTGAATACATACTATATAGGTGTGAACACCTCGAGGCCATACTTGTTGGACATCACCCGGATAAAGGAACATACTATGTAGGAAAATATGCCGAAATAATATTTGCAAGTCTTAAGAAGGATAACTTTAGGCAGTGCTCAATAATTCATTTAGAACCTAAAGGCATAGGAGATAAAAAAAATGGAAAAATCAATATAGGAATTGACGAGACAGTGAAGGTGTGGAAAGAGCATCTAAGCCCAATTGGAAAATATATATGGAAAAAGTGAAAATTTCAAGTTATTTTGCAAAAATTCAATAGCATATTGCAACATTCAATTTATTACCTAAGACTGGAGACCACCATTTATTACTCTCTGAGGATAATAGCTGGTCTATTCAAGTGGATCATGGCATTAAACATCTCGTGTTTGATGCATTTGCATGAGAATCTTCTAAGAAGGTCATCCCAAGGTGGGACTATGAACCCATCAAATAATATCATCGTTGATACTATATGCTTAAACTATAGTATCATATATGGTGCTAAAACTATGATGTGATAGGCCACATTTCAAAAGACTCTCCCCATCCTAGGAGGATCATGTGTGGGAACTGCAAGGATGTTGTTCATTCCATCAAATACTAGAGGAAAGAACAAGGTATCACAATGGAAACATTTTTAGTTAAAATTTTTGGCTAGACCTAGTATTTTTTGTTCATTTCCTGTTCTCCTGCGCTTATTTTCCTCGCCCTAATAAAAATCATCCTAACACCTTGAGATTGGGTTTTAGTAGCATTAAAATCCTTCAAATGGAATTTATCCCTCTTCAAATGGAAGCTTAAGTTGGATTTTGTCATATAAAAGAATGGGACATTATGGAAAATGATCATTTAAAACTAGTAATTGCATGTGTTGTCTACTACATGTTGTTCATAGTATTGAGTTCCCTCTGTATTGCATTACTCTTTGTTGTCAATTGGTGAACCCATAGAATATGCAGGTTAGTTCTCATTATTTGCATTATAAATATTTCATGAATTTATGCATATCAACCAATCAATTCATTTATGCAAAATTGATACAAGTGCAAACCTATAGGTGGTTTCTATGCCAATCAATTCATTTAGGCACAAATTGTAATTGATGTGAAGGTTGGATGAGTTCCCTCTCATATCATTCTCAAAGGACATTGGTGCAAAACTTGGATTAGACGTGAGGTATGAATATAAGTTAACACATTGGTGAAAGGTATGAATATAATCTAGCACCCTAGTGAAGGATTATATATAGTATAGATAAGTTATAATGGAAAAAGAGGCGGTTTTGGTCAAGCAGTGAAGAGGCAGTGGCGGTGGTTTCTTTTGGTAAGGTAATCTAAAAATTGCAAAAAATATGAAACCACAAATGTTTCACTTCCAATTCAGTGGATGGCATTAATCCATTGGAACAATAAAGCAAAAAAAAAAATAGGACATAATACGATTGAAAATATGCGCACCACGAAAATACGCCTAGTAAGAGATCAAATTAGATGATTGGTGGATAAAATGGTCATGTTGGCATGATTGGTTAGGTTAAATTTTATTTTTTTCTTTTGAATTAAAACTTAGGTTTAAATAAATAGAGTTTGATGTTGTTTAATTGAAAAAATAACAGGCAGGATACTAGAGTCTCTGTTAGCCTAAAGGCAGGGACTAATAACACTCTCCTTTATTAGGACTCATAGATTTCCCTTTTCTGTATATACTTTAAATGTCTCATAATTTTCTCTACATATTTTACAACTATAAAACTGAAATTATGATTTCCTTTTAGTCCCTTCTTTGTTTCATCATTTTTCCTACATCTTTTAGAACTATCAAGGTGAAATTATGATGTCTTTTTAGTCCCTTATTTGTTTCAAACTATGTTTTTTTTTAGTTGTGAGTGATTTCTTGTGTTTTAATATGCATTTTAATATAAAATTTGTTTCCTATTTTAATAGCTTCATCAAACTTTGGTAAAGTTTGATATATTTTAACTTTGTTTATCTTAATTTAGGCATCTTTAAGAATCTTTATGTTTCTTTTTTATTAGCGTTGGAATGAAATTATAGCTGATTGTGATGTGCTATGAATGTATTTTTTAATTATGGTAATTTTCAATTGATCAAGATTATTTAAGTGAGGTTTAATCTTAAACCTGATTTATTACCACGATAACTCAAGAGTATACTTAATAAAGGGAAACTTTTAGGGGAACAATTTAACCCATTGAATAATTTTCAATGTTTTTTTCAAAAAAACATTAATTCACTAGAAATAAACAATTAAAATATTTGAATAAACCCACTGTGCAGTTGTAAAATATGGAAGTTGGGGTCATGTAGTATGGGAAGTGTTAGCACCTATGCTAAAACTTGAATATTTTGACAAATGCTCCCACTCTAATTCCTCTGCAAAATTCTAATAAGCCAATGAAAATGATGGGTAAGGTAAAAGATTTCCTATGTCATGTAACCTTAGTTAGTGTCGATGCAGGCTTTGAAGGATCCAGTCCCAGTTAGAATCAAAGAAAACATTAAAAAAACCCTTAGGCATGATCTTGGAAATGATCTTGGTATGAAAAATATGATCAAGGTTAAAAGATGACTGGAATGGATAGCCTAGATGCATATCGGAGAAAAATCAAGGGCCAAAAATAATTTCTGCCAAGGAAAAATTGGGAGAGAAAAGAAAAAAAGGTAAAATTTTGGTTGTGAAAGTTGGTAAACTCGATTTCCACTTTCTGCATTCCAAGATCCAATGGCCAAGGATGAATCTAGGATAAATCAATTGTACAGGAGAGGTGGGAAGTAAAAAGGCAGAAGCAGAAAGGGCCAAAATTTGGCTATAAAATTTGGTATTTCTGCCTTCCACCTTCTGCTATTTTGTGGAAAGAAAAAGGCAGAAAGAGGAAGATAAAAAAATTTGGTTGTAAAAGGTTATAATCCTTCTTTCTGCGATCAACAAGATTGATGGTCGGGAAGGCTTTTGCCAAAGTTCAATGATAGGGAAAGGAGAAGAAAGGTGAATGACATAAAGTGGAAATATAGAAGTTTGGTTGTGACAAAGTTGAATTTCTGTATTTTGCTATCTGTAGGATTGATAGTACAGAAATATTCTCCCAAATATTAATAGCTCATAAATGAGAAAAAGGGAGGAAAGCAGAAAGGGGAAAAATCCAGTTATAGAAATTTAAAATCTCTCTTTCTGTTTTTCGCTGCCCGCAACTTGACCTCAAATCAACAACTCAAAAAGTGTCTGCCTAAGATCGATGGTGAAAAAAATGGCAACATGTGCATGGGATAAATAGATCTCCTATAGTGAGGAATATTGCACCTTCTGCAAATAGAAGTTGTTCCTCTGGTCTGAATGGTTTAGATCCAGAACAAATAAGTGAACAACAAAGGATGAAGACCTTCCCTGAATGTTGTAAACACCTAGAATAATGCTTTGATGATGAACCTGTGTACCTGGAGAACATGTCAAACAAATAATAACATCAAAGCTACCAAAACATTATTCACACATCCATACTGGTGACTAAGGAATCCAGTAACATATACATGCGAGATCAATACAATAGATATGTGGGATAGAAATCAGATTTGCATTAAGAAATGAATGAATAAGCTTAGAACCACTGCCTTAGTGTTGACAAACTCCTCCACAAGACAAACACCTCATCCTCGATAGCTCCAACTTGCTCTCTTGTGCTCTCCAATGGATTGGGATAGATATTCAATTCAACAGCATAACATTACCATTCAGTTATCCCCCTCAACTATGGGACATGAGCTCATATTTATAGGGATCAATGGATAGGGATAGTTGAAATAATTGTGCGTGAGGTGGCTCTAAGATCCTACCAAGAGGTATCTCGACTCCAACTAACCCAGATTGATAGGGATAAGGGAGAACACAAGGCTTGTGTTCTAGAAGCCTCGAGAATCCTCCTTTTTTCCAATTTTACCACGGGTACCTCTTATGTTCCTTTATGACAAAGAATTTTAGGTGAGAACTACTTCAAGAACAAAGCATATACACGGTGGAACCACTTTTCTATAATAGGATTCAGGAAGTGCTGAACAATGTACCGCTCATCAGCTAAAGGGAAAGCGCGGTGCTAGGGTTTTTTCATGTAGAATTGATATCCAAAGCAAGTTTCCACTCGAAGTTTGGGATTTAGGGTAAACATAGGTGTTAATGATCTCATCACATGTTGGTGACAAGATTTGGGTATAACATCTCCCTATTTTCAAAATCTTGTACACCTCATAGGTTTCGACGACTGAGATGTGATGATGTGGAACATCAATGACAAAGGTTGATTCTACAAATTGAAAGTGCATGAGGAAATTAAGTTTTAAAATCCATGGAATTGATTAGGGCTGCCATATTTCAATGATGACGATCTGTGGGAGAATGGATCAACAGAGGAGATGAATTCCATTGATCTAATATGCATGGATAAATGAACATTTTATACCTGCGGAATTTGGTATTCCCTACAGTGTTGAATAGTGGATATATAGAGGAGAAATGAATCTACAATGGGTATCAATTCTGCTAATAAAATAAGTAGTAGCATGGGAACAATTTTTTTTAAATCCAATGGAATTTTATAGCTATAGGTAGGTTCAGACACGATCTTCCATATCTTTGTTTTATCTATAATATTAATGGTCCACAAAATTTTCACTGGTTGAAGATGCAGGGATGAATTAAATTGTTACAATACGTTAGGGGATGCTCTGAACTGTCATTTTCATCAAGCATGCCTGAGTTCGAGGTGTAAAATTTTCCTATTTTTATCCACCAAGTGCATCCAAACGTGCTTTCCTAATTTGTTTTGTGATCATGGCGTATCTTCTAGATTAGAATTGGTTATGATTTTATGCATGCAGGATTGGTTCCTGATTTTTGTAGTTAAATTAGTATTTGTTTCGTGGTTGGTATCAGAAGCCCATGACACTATAAATATAGCCTTAAGAGATGAACAAAGGGTTTGACATTCATTTTGAAGCCTTTTGTGCTCTACAACATTCTTGGAAGTATTAATGAATAGTGTTTCACGAGTGTCTGAGATTCATCACGATGTTCAATTTTCAGTCAGTGTTCCCATGTATGCTTCATTTCTATGTTTTTGTAGTTTATGCTAATGTTTTTCTAGTTATATGCAAGGAATTCGTTCTCTCTTAAGCGCTCATTCAATCAGATAACGTGTTTGTTATGTGTTTATGGTAAATGTCTTGGAATTCATCCTCTGTTAGATGCTCCATTTCAGTTATCATACTTTATTGTTGCTTCTACTAAAGGTGTTTCAAGAGATTCATCCACAGATAGGTGCCTCATGTCTCATTAGGCTTCTTCTCATTTCCCCTTTCATCTCTCAAATATATTTTGTTTTATATTAACAATTATTTTTCCTCATATTACGAAGGTTATCACTAGTCATTATGTTATAAACCCTTGAATTTTTTGGGATTTGATTCCATTTCCCAATGGTACTTAATATTGTTCTGTCTTACACTTTTTTAAAATCCAAAAAATCCTTCGCCTCAAAAATCTAGCCTTCTGAATGCTTTCTTTAATCTATATGTGTATGTGAATGTTCTTATGACAAAGAGAGAGCCCTGTTTGACTGTATAGGATAGAATACAGTATAATTATTGATTTGAAATGGTTACCCCAATGATTCACCTACCACAACCATAGGAAAATTATTGGTTGATAACATCTTGGCGCCATTGTCGGGGCCTAATTGGTATTATCTCCTCAGGGAAATGACATTGTTTTAGTTCTACGACCTGGTTGAGAAGTTAGTCATATACACATATTGGTTGTATATGTTGTGGAGAATCCACTCAAAGGTTTTGGTAGGTGAATCTATTCGGAAATACTAATGACCGTACTCGGGAATGAGGGTTCAAATATTCCCTGGGTATAACCTACATAGTTTCAGATTTGATTGTTGATGGTGAAAAATGGTCAAACATCAAGAAGGTTGTGCATCTTTCACCTGGTGAATCCACCTTCAAATAATGCTATCTTTAGAATTTTCTATGGTGATTCTATTGGGGAAATGATCTCATTACAAAGACATGGAAATGCATGGTTAAAAAATAAGGGACTCAAGTTTGAATCTTATGCAAGATACCTTATCTTTTCTTGTGTTTTTTTCCTATCTTTTCCTAATATTGTCAAAGGAATTTCCCATTGTTTATTGCACTCAAAACAAGGTGATGGATTTACCCCTGTATATCCTTCTTTAAGAACTAAAAGTATCCCTTCATCTTGTACATATGATTTTGACCAAGATCCTTTAGTCGAGCTATGCAAGAGAAATTATCATCCCTGTCAAACTCATGGGACTACAGTTGATAGCACATCCTTTTCTGAGTCTCTAGGTAAGGATCACAAACCCTGTTTGATTGAGAATGCCCCCTAATTCACTCTGAATTAGCCTCATTAAACACCAGTTCCATAGAGCAACCTGCTTCCATATCCCTATTTCCGACCACTTTAGAGCTTAAGAATCCTTCATCATTTAGTTTTACAGTCCTTCATAGCTCTCCAAGTCCTCATGGTAGATTGATTGTGTGTCACACTAGTTTCAATTCCTCTTAAAAACCTTGATATAACCCCCAAAAAGGATAAAATGCTTTCCCCTATACTTCTCCCTGCTTCTCTTCATGATCTTCTGCAAGCATACACTGAAAAAATAAAATAATTTAATGGGGAGAGGGGGTACTCAGCTGAGGAAAATTTGGGATGGTTTTCAAATTGGGAAGACTTAGAGGAAGGAGACCATGAGGATATTAAATTAATACTATTTTCCCAAAGTATTGCTAGAGAAGAAAGAAAATGGTTCACAAATCTCCCTGACAACTCCATTATGAACTATCAAGATTTTGAAGAATCTTTCAAGAAAAAATGGGTAGAAAACAAAGACCCCATGAAGTGTTCATCCCAATTCCATTCCATGACGAGGAGGGAGAGTGAATCTGTCCAAGATTTTTCTAACAAATTCATGGAATTATATCATGCCATCCGTGGCCAGTTCAAGCCTCCCCTTAGTTCTTCCCAACTCCAATATGTTGAAGCTTTTTATAGTTAATTTACCTTATGGCTGAGTGAAAGGAAATAAACCTCCCTATCTGATATGATGAATGATTCCATAGAGCTAGAAATAAACCTGATTGTTTCTAAAGAGAAAAGGGGAGAAGAGGGACATAGAAGGAAGGATAAAGATGCCGAACAACCTTATTACTCTAACTCACAAGAGATGATAATGGACATGATGATGAAAACCATGGAAAATTTAATGGAGAGACTCACTATGGGAAATAGACATGTTCCTCCTCCAAGAAATCAAAGAATTCTTGAAGACCAGCAAATCACGCCACCTTTGCTGGATAATTATGTTGTTGAGGAGGTAGAAGAATATTTAATGGAAAGTCAAAATCATCACTTTGATGATATTGATTTTGGGATATACCTTTCGAAATATGATCAGTTCAGTGATGTAAGAGAAGAGGGTTACACTATTTTGTTTTCTGAAGATTGTAATCAGCCTGTTGAAAATTTTGTCAGCAATGGTTTTAAAGAATATTTCAGTCCACCTATAAATTTCGAGTATGAGTACTACTTGGATGATGTACGATGTACCTAAACATCCAGCTGAATGTTTTTCAAGTTCTAGGCCAATTAATGGAGAAAATATTATCACAATCCATGCTTAAAATGTTGAAAATGGGGTTGATAATGAGCATGCTAAAGGTAATTGTTTTCCTTTATGTTATTCTTCATTTGAATTCCCGAGACAAAGACTTAGAGTCTCTAATAAAAAATAGAAATTTGAAGTAATGGATAATTTTATAGACTTTCTTGAAATGGGTGATGAGAAGGATGATCAATCATGCAATCAATCCCAACATGTGAAAGAGCCAGCAATTTGCAATGAAAGATGGGATCACCTAGAAGAAGATGAGGGTCCTAAATGGGGTGTCTCTTCATGTTCCTCAAATACAGAAATTTCATGTCAAGAAGAGTTCATTTCACTTGATTTTCTTGAAGGAGAGGATGATATTTTTTCTGAAGCACATAAAGAAAGTCAAGTTGTTACTTAATTTTTTTTAAATGATTTTTTTGATGCTCCATTTGAAAAATGTCATGAGCATTATTTTCAAGGCTGTTATGAAAAGTATGTTGATAGTGTGCAGGTGGAGTTACAATTTGAGAAGCCTTATTGGGGAAAGCAAATGACAACAAAATTTGAAGACTAGCATGGATTTTATGATCCAATGGATTAGTAAATGGAGCATATTTGTCATGGTGGGTACATAACAAAAATTTTTGTAGGCTGTCCTGATCCAGTGGTTGAATATGTGGAAATGCTTTAAAGTTATAATGGTTGGTTGTGTCTACAGTAAAGATCAATTCCGTTATCATAACCTCTTTCCATTAAGTTATTCGTTTTTTGTTCTTTTATCAAGAATGATGAGAAATTTTGTTCATGGGATCAGTTGCTTGATTGGATTCATTGGATGTATGAATTTACTTGATTGGGAATTAATGCTCGGTCAAGTAGGGTAGGCAGGTAGGTGTGAATAAGATTGACATGGAAATCATTTATTTTAGCATTTTTTTCATTTTGTTTTCATTATTAGTTCAATTTTTGTTTTTATAGCATGTTGGGGATTTCAAGAAAAACTTGGGACCAACCCAATGGATTGGGAACTTGGTATATAAGGTTCTTTGCTACCTCACAGGTAGGATAACATCCCCGAGATGGACTTGTTGTTAGAACCTGTGCTAAAATTTGAATATTTTTACAAATGTAGCCACTATAATTCCTCTTCAAAAGGATAAGCCAATGAAAATGATGGGTAAGGTAAAAAAATTCTGATGTCATGTAACCTGAGTGAGTGCTGACACAGGTTTTGAAGGATCTGGTCTTGGTTCGAAGAAAAGAAAACATTGAAAACACCCTAGGTGAAATATTGAAATGATATTGGTATGAAAAACCTGATCAAGGTTAAAATCTCACTGGAATGGATGGCTTGGATGCATAGCAGAGAAAAATCAAGGGCCAAAAATCATTTCTTCCATGGAAAAATCGGTAGCAAAAAAGAGAAAAAGGTAAAATTTTGGTTGTTAAAGTTGGTAAACCCAATTTTCTCTTTCTATAGTTTGAGATACGATGGTAAAGGATGACTACATGATAAATCAATGGTCCAGGAGAGGTGGGAAGTAAAATGGTGGAATCCAAAAGAAGGAAGCAAAAACGACCAAAATTTTGTTATAAAATTTTGTATTTATTCCTTCCACCTTCCACTATTTTGTAAAAATAAAAATGCCAAAAGTGGAAGATACATGAATTTGGTCATAAAAGGTTAGAATCCCACTTTCTATGATACGCAAGATCAACGGTTTGGAAATATTTCACCGAAGCTCAATGAATCAGAAAGGTTCAAAAAGGAGAAAGGAGGAAAGAGGAAATGTAGAAGTTTGGTTGCGACAAAGTTGAATTTCCACATTCCATGATGAGCAATGTCAATGGTCCAGAAATATTATGTCAAAGATCAATGGCTCGAAAAGGAGAAAAAGGGAAGAAAGTGAGAAGGGAAAAAAACCAGATATAAAAATTTGAAAGCCTACTTTATGTTTTCCATATCCTGCATCTTGACCTCAGATCAACGGCTCAGAGTGTTTCTTCCTAATATTGACAATGCTAAAAATGAAAACATGGACATGAGATAAGTAGATCTCCCAATTTGTGAAATCTTGTAGACCCCATAGATTTCAATGGCTAAGATGTGATGATCTGGAATATCAACATCTGAGGTTGATTTCATAGATTGAAAGTGCACAGGGAAATTAACTTTGAAAATCTATGGAATTACTTAGGGAACACATATTTTAATGGTGGTAATCTGTGGGAGAAATGGATCAACAAAGGAGACTAATTATGTTGATATAATATGCAAAGAAAAATGAACATTTTAGATCTGTGAAATTTGGTATGACCTGTAGTGTTGAACGATGGAAATCTAGAGGAGAAATAAATCTATGACAGGTATCAATTCCACTAATACAAAAATCAAGGGAAAATAAACCTTTAAAGAAACGAAATTTTATAGCTATAGGCAGGTTTAGACATGTGCTTCCATATCCTTTTTTTGGCTAGAAGATCGACAGTCAACGACAATTTTTCTTGTTGAAGATGCAGGGGTGAATGAAATTGTTGCAGGTCATTTGAAGATGCTCTGAATAGTCATTTTCATCAAGCATGCCTAAGTCCCACGTGTAAAATTTTCCTTTTTTGATCCACCACACGCATCTCAGCATGCTTTCCTGATTTGTTTTGTGACCGTGGTGAATCTAACAGATCATAATTGGTTAGGATTTTATGCCTACAGGATTGATTCCCTATTTTTGTAACTAAATTAGGCTATGTTTTGATGTTGGTCTCAGGAGCCCATGACACTATAAATATAGCCTCAAGAGAGGAACATATATTTTGAAGCCTTATGTGCGTGGTTTTTTATCCCTACAATTTTCTTGAAAGTGTTAATGTGAAGTGTTTCATGAGTGTATGAGATTTATCACAGTGTTCAATGTTCTATCTATGTTCCCTTGTATGCTTCATTTCCATGTTTGTGTAGCTTCTGATAATGCGTTTATAGGTGTATGCAAGGAATTCATTCTCTATTAAGAGCTCCCTGCATCAAATAATGTGTTTTTTTATGTGTTTATGGTAAATTTCTTTGAATTAATCCTCTGTTAGATGCTCTATTTCAGTTATCATCCTTTATTGTTGCTTCTACTAAAGGTGTTTCAAGAGATTCATCTATAGATAGGTTCCTCCTGTCTCATTTGGATTCTTCTCATTTCCCCCTTCCATCTCTCAAATATCTTTTGTTGAATATTAACACTTATTTTTCCTCAGATTACAAAGGTTATCACTATTAATTATGTTGTAAGCCCTTGAATGTTTTAGGATTTGACTCCATTTCCCAATGGTACTTAATATTTCTTTGTCTTACACTTTTCTAAAATCCAAACAACCCTTCCCATCATAAATCTATCTTTATGAATTCTTTCTTAAAGTTATATGTGTATGTGAATCTTCTTCTGATAAATAGAGGGACCTCTCTGACTATATAGGATAGAATACAATCTAAATATTGGTTTGAAATGGTTAACCTAATTATTCTCCTACCACAACCATCGAAAAATTATTGGGTGATAACAGAAAGTACCATATCCTAAAGAGTTGGCGTAAACCAAAGTTCCAGGTATCCATATGGTTCCTCCCCCCATTCCGAATGATAGAGATAGAGGGAAATTCGAGTTCTTATATGTAGTACTCATGGTGAGAACTGTACGTGAATCAAAGTGCACTAAAGGTTTCTTGGAACATCTAGTCCTCTTCCTAGGAGGAGGAGAATCGTGTT